>VMBQ01007817.1:0-13835 GCA_007657795.1 Dreissena rostriformis
AAGTAAGCAATGAACAAGGCCTTGTAAAAAAAGGTGAGCAAACTAGGGCCATCTTGGCTCTCTTGATATGGCATCCAAGTTTGGAAAATAGGCTCAGGTCCTTTGAAATATGTCTAGTGCAGTTTTAAGGCTGTTGGCTACAGAATACGGAAAGTGCCATCAATAATCTTACCTGTCTTTCATCAAGGACGACACACGACACGAAGCGATACACAATATTTTGCGTGACAGTCGCGGCGACCCACTATATTTTGTGCGACAGTCGCCTATTTTGTGCAACTGTCGCGCAAAATATCGTGAGTCAGGAATCCGGATAGTGCCATCTATAATCTTGCCCTTTTTTCATCAAGGGAGACACACGACACACGAAGTGATACACGATATTTTGCGCGACAGTCGCTCAAAATAGGCGACTGTCGCTCAAAAAAGACGACTGTCACGCAAAATATTGTGCGTCGCCGCAACTGTCCTGCAAAATATCGTGTATCGCTTTGTGTGTCTTGTGTCGCCCTTGATGAAAGAAGGGTGAGATTATAGATGGCACTATTCGGATTCCGGACGCACGATATTTTGCGCGACTGTCGCACAAAATATAGTGGGTCGCCGTGATTGTCAAGCAAAATATTGTGTATCGCTTCGTGTCGTGTGTCGCCCTTGATGAGAGACAGGCGAGATTAGTGATGGCACTATCCGGATTCCGTAGTTGGCAGCATTTAGTTTCTAATTCTTAATAAACGAATAGTGTTTTGAAAACATTATGTTTAATCTCGCCCTTCTTTCATCAAGCACAACACACGACACGAAGTTTTGCGCGACACACGATATTTTGCGTGATATATGAAGCGAAGCGCGAGAATGTTCCAAGAAATATCGCCCTTGTGTAGGTAGCCCAAAAGGTGATATATCGTGGTGAATATTGCGTGTCGCTTTGTGTATCGCACAAAATATTGTGTGTCGCTTCATATATCGCGCAAAATATTGTGTGTCACTTTGAATAATTTTTAATAATTTATTATCGTCCATGCTTGATGCACATGCTTGCTGACGTAAAAATATCCCCTTTTTGTTTCCCTGATTTTTTGAAAACGGAGAGTAGACAGGTGATATTATTACAGCGATATTTAAACAGTACAAATATCGCGTGTGGCTTAGTGTATCGCACAAAATATAGAGTATCACTTTGTGTGTCGTGTGTCGCGGTCTGAAAATAGACGGGGATACTAAAGATTGGGATATTATGTGCAATATTTGAATTTACAACCAGAGGCATGTGCGGACACCAGTGTACTGCAAGAATTTTGCTAATTCCTACCGCTCTCTGTGCTGTTTTTGTAACAGACTGATGGCTGTTATGATGATGGAATATTTCTTCCCCAAGCAGTGTGTTAGCAGTTGCACTCTTCCCATGGCCAGTGTGTCCTACCAGGAGTATTCGCAGGTCTGTTCCAATAGAAACATATTTTATTTTTTAATATAAGCATCTATGTTTTAATATAAACATCTTTGAATCAAATTTCTCCAATTGTATACATTTAATTGATAGTAGTGGCTTGTCAGATGTCAACCACAGGGCAGGTATATTTGACACTCCTCTGTTAACAAATATTTATACAATAGGACCATCATGGCCGTGTATTGCCCACCTGAATTCACATTGTAATAGTAGAATGATCTTAGCTAGAATTTTTGCTATGTGCAATAACAAAAAGAAGTCACCATAAGGGCAAGGCCAATTTTGACTCCATAGTTAAGATTTGAATAAATTTGTTTGAAGACCATTGTATGATGTTTTCTACCATGTTTCAAACCAGAAACGGCCAAAATTGTGAGGGTTTTGCTATTTAGTTATATTTTCCCATTCTTTAACATAACATAATAAAGCTTATGTGTGGGACTTTTACAAAAGGATTATATCCAAGTGCTTCTGCACATATTGGCAAAGTTTTGGGATTGCATAATTTTAAAAATGTAATTGCCCTTTGTTTGAAATTGCATATAAAAAGCTTCTCTCTGCATCTCCTCCTACATTTCATGACTGTGCACTTTTTGTCAAACGTTTATAGAATAATTTTCTCTGAGTTCTACAATACTTATTGTCAATATTTTGTGATTACTTTTTTTTTAAGTTGGCTCGCCATTTTGTTATAATTTCATATAAAACCTTCTGTGCACAGCTCCTACTACATATTGCATGTCATTTTTGTCAAACTTTTTCAGAATAATTATCTGCAACACACACCAGACTTCAAACAGCCACCTTACAATACCTTACATTGAGTGCTTTGTACTCATGTTTGCATAAAATCTATGTACCCATGTGTATAAACATATCATGTACAAATGTCCTAAACATCATATTAGATAATTTTATGGATACCTTTTTTTTGCTTTGCATTTTCTATGAGTTGGTCATCAGATTGTGTATTTGATCCAATGTCCATATTTTTCATGGGACCTAAAATAAAAAAAAACATTCAATTTTATGATTGTTCACAGTCAATTTTCTCTTAAAAAATCATGTTTCATTGATAGGCTGTAATATTTGAACACTCTTAGGAAATGGGAGGGAAGTTGGGCTAATATGGGGCACATCATTTCAACTCTCTTAGTTGTACAGTTTTCACAGAATCTTCACTTAACTTTCTAAAAACGATTGTTGACATAAATGCGGGGTCAATGTTGATAACCAGCCAATTTGCACAAGGCACTTTGTCATTTTAGCTCTCTTAACTACTAAATTTTCACTGAACCTTCACCAAACATATCAGACATGTTGGTTGCAATAAAATGAAAGTCAAGTTTAATAATACACCAAAAAGATGTGGCTTTCAATTGGGTCCATTTTTTACAAAAGGGGTACATTTCGGTCCATGACCTAGTTGGATTTTACAAACAGGCTAGATTAACATTACTGCATCAAAAAACTAGATTTCAAGAGTGAATTAGTCTTGTCAATCATTGTCCACTGTCTGTGTGATAATGTTTATCCAGTGCACCTGGAAACTCTCATAAAGCCATCACAGATTTGTTAGTTTGGTTACAGGAGAACGTGAAATATACAGGATAGTCTAATTAGAGAGACTACACTTGGTCTTTTAATGCCTAGTGTAAAGCACCTCCTAGAACATTTCAACTTGGTTTTATTAGCTCTACTGGCCGAAGGCCGGAAGAGCTTATGTCATGGTGTGGTTTCCGTCGTCCGTCCGTCCGTGTGTCCGTTAGACTTTTTCTTGTTTACGCGATAAAATCCACAGTTTTCATCCGATTCTTTTCAAACTTGTTCAGTGTCTTTATATTCATGAGGACTCGAACCCTATTGAAAATGGGTTACATCAGACCGTCCGTCTGCCGTCCGTGCGTGCGTCCGTGCNTGGGGCTTTCTGGTGATTCTCTCCATAGGAATCTTTGGTATTTTCGATCCTCACTTGCTAGGCCAACTTTCAAATACATCTCCACTATGTCACAAACAACTGCGATCGGATTTCTTCTGAACCTTAGCAACACATCAAACAGTATCTTTGCAAGTTGGGACCTGTACTAAGGTCTTCAGTAGATGTCCACCGTGGCGTTAAAGAGTATTCCATTGAAGTTGAAGTTGAAGGTACTCATTCAAAGTTGTGCCTTCATGTTTGGATGATGCATCAAATACAATGCGAACTTTTATTGTTTCTTTTTCTGGCCTCACTACTGCAAAATGTGGTAAATACCATCCTATTTCATGGTCTTTTTTCCAACCAGCTTAATAAAGCCTTTCTCTTCATATTTCCTTATGATGTCACTATACTCCCGCTTCAATTCAGGAGATTTCTTCAATTTTTTCTCAGTGCCATATAGCCTGTTAAAGGCACTACTTTAGTTGTCAGGTAATGTCTCTTTATCTAATTTCCATGGCAATGGAACTATGTATATATTGTCTTAATGTTCAATACTGTTTTCTATTTGAACATGCACTTTTTTGTCTTCTACTGACATTTGGTTAAACTCCGTTTCACTTTCAACTTCCCAAAACTGTTTCAATGAAGTCTCCAAGTTATTATTAGCATGGAACTTGAACATGCTAGTGCTATCATGATTTTTTTCTCTATCTATTTGCCCAACACATGTCCATCCAAGTGGTGTCAATCTTGCCACTGGTTCACCATCACCACCTATTATCTCTCCAAGTGATCTATGAAGGTGCGCATAATCAAGACCTATCAGTAAATCTATCTTCTTCTTTCTACCAGTACTGGGAAATGGTATGTCTTTAANTCATAGGAATGTATCAATTGATTGATATAATCCTGTCATTATACCTATAACTTGGTCTTTTTTTACACTTGTATTTTTTTTTTGTTTTATCTGTGGATGGTGAATTTATGGGGTCTGGATCTGTCAAAAACAAGAGCAATTGTGATGACACATTACATTTACACAATAAAATGGAAGTGTTTAGTTAGAATTGCTAAAATTCTTTCATTACCTGTAACTTGGTCTCTTTTTACACTTGTATTTTTTAAGTTTTATCTTTGGATGGTAAGTAATTGTATTTTTGTAGAATTTATAGAATTCTTTTATTACGTGTACCTTGGTCTCCTTTTCCATTTTTCTGTTTCTCAGTTGTATCTTCAGATGTCTCATGTAAACTGCTGTCCTCTGGATCTGTCACATAAATAAGAGCTAATGGTAATGACAGTCTAGCCATAAGGATAAGACAATACAAATATAAATATAAGAAAATATGATAATTTAAAAACTTTACCTTCAACTCCTTGTATGTGTTCTCCCATCAAAGAAATGTTGTTGGATGGCTCAGGTAAACTACTGTTGTCTGGATCTGTCAAAATAATTAGAGCTAATGGTGACTACTCAATTCAAGACATCAAGTTAAGACTATAAAAAATCTGATTTTATTTCATGCACATGTATATAATCCTTTCAAAACTTTACCTTCATTTCCTTGTATGTTTCCTTCTTTCTGACAAGTGCCCTTTGATGTATCAAGTGAACTGCTGTGTTCTGGACCTGTCAAATTAATAAGAGTAAACTGTGATGACTGTCTACTTATAAAGGTAGCAGTCTAATGGCTTATGGATAGAATCCTTTCAATAATTCTTTCTAGATAAACTGTTATGTTCTGGATCTGTCAGGTAATCAAAAACAAAATGTTGTGACTGTCTTCTCAGAAAATGTACAGCCTAATGAAATATATGGGTGAATGTATGCATATCTTTCATAACCTGTATCTTGGTTTTTCTTTCCATTGGTCTTTTTCTGACGTATATGTTTGGATGACTCAGATTCACTATTGTGCTCTGGATATTTTAGATAAACAGGATCAGGCTTGGATGACTGTGCTGACTACTCAGAGTATTAACACAGTCTAATTGAAATATATGGGTGAATTGATAGATCTCTTTCATTACCTGTATGTTGATCTCCGTTTACATTGTTTTGTTTCTGAGTCATTTCTTCAGATGTCTCAGATGAACTGTTGGCATCTGAATCTGTCAAGTTAACAAGAGCAAAATAAACAATAACTGTATATGCAGAACATTAAACATTTGACAAATACATGTAAATTGATAGATTGCTTTCATTACATGTAGCTTGGTCTTCTTTTCCGTTTTTCTGTTTCTGAGTTGTATCTTTAGATGGCTCAGGTGAAATGCTGTCCTCTGGATTTGTCAAGTAAACAAGATCAAAATCAGATGAAAGTCTACTCTGAACATTTAAACAGTCTAATTGAAATGAATAGCTGAATTGATAGAACCCTTTAATTACCTGTACCTTTGTCTTCTTGTTCATTTATCTGTTCCTGTGTAGTATCATTGGGTTTCTGTGGTGAATGTGTGTGCTCTGGATCTGTCTCAGTCAAAATAACAAGTGAATCTTTCAAAGCCTTTCTATTGTCTGCACATTAACTAAACACAATATAATTGAAATGTTTTTGTGAACAAAAGACTCTTTTTATTACCTGTGCCTTGGTCTTCTTTTTTATTTGTCTGTTGCTGAGTAGTATCATTGGATGTCTCTGGTGAACTGCAGTGTTCTGAATCTGTCAAATAGACAGTTACAAATAATGAGGAATGTCTACACAGCACATGAACACTGTTCATTGGAATGTATCAATTGATTGATATAATCCTGTCATTCTACCTGTAACTTGGTCTTTTTTTACACATGTCTGTTTTTGAGTTTCATCTGTGGATGGTGAATTGTTGAGGTCTGGATCTGTCAAAAACAAGAGCAATTGTGATGACACATTACATGTACACAATAAAATGGAAGTGTTTAGTTAGAATTGCTAAAATCCCTTCATTACATGTACCTTGGTCTCTTTTTTCATTTGCTTGTTTTTGAGTTGTATCTTCATATGTCTCAGATGAACTGCTGCCCTCTGGATCTTTCATATAAAAAAGAGCTAATGGTAATGACAGTCTTCACATAAGGTTAAGACAATACAGATATAAATATAAGACAATATAATCTGTTAAAAACTATACCTTCATCTCCTTTTATGTGTTCTCCCATCAAATAAATGTTGTTAGATGTCTCAGGTAAACTACTGTTGTCTGGATTTGTCAAAATAACAAGATCTATCAGGTGATGACCCCCTTCAAGACAGAAAGACTATCAAGATTCTGATTTAATTTAATTTATATAATCCTTTCAAAACTTTACCTTCATTTCCTTTTATGTTTCCTTCTTTCTGAGAAGTGTTCTTTGATGTATCAAGTGAACTGCTGTGTTCTGGACCTGTCAAATTAACAAGAGTACACTGTGATGACTGTCTACTTATTAAGGTAGCAGTCTAATGGCTAATGGATAGAATCCTTTCAATAATTCTGTTATTTTCTGGTTCTGTCAGGCAAATCAGAAAATATACAGCATAATGAAATATATGGGTGAATGGTCCGTGTACACACCGTCTTTTCGTTTTTTGTTTTGCATTCGACAAAACGAAACACGAAAATAAACGCATATAAGTTCATATTCCGATTTTCTTATAACCGAAAGAAATACAAAAAACAAAGAACAAATTGACTTATTTATATCGTTTTTCGTTTTACTTATTACAAAACAAAACACGAAACGTATTTCTCTATTCATATTTTGTTTCAATTTTAATAAATCAATATTTGAAAATTGAAACAAAGTGCCTGCTCTCATTTATCGTTCTTGATTTGATAAAACGATACACGGAAAACAAGGGGCGCTGCGCAGCTTTATTTGGGAGATAACTCATGATTGATTTTCATGCACAGTTTCCTCCCTTTGATACTATTTATTTGAGAAATAAAATGTTCATTATTATAGAGGAAGAATAATCGAGTCTTGGCACAGCTCTTGTTGGCTAGTCTAATGGAAGAATGGATAGATCAACAGTAACGTTATATTATGATACCAATGGACATGATTGCTTGTGTGTCAAGTCATTGGATTTGATTTAATGTATTACATGCATTTCAATAATCATTGCACAATAAAATATCTTTGTCCAGCGTAGCATTCTCTTCAAGTTATTACAATGTATTCATATCTGTTAAAGAAATGAAAAAAAAAATCCACATTATTGCTTAACATATACATTCAATCAGTATGGTTAACAATTCCCCTGAGGGCATGCACAGCCTCTTGAAGCTCTGATACGACACGTGGTGTGCTGCCCTGGCTCCTACAGTTCGTGTATCTGGATGGCGGTGGTCTCTCGTACCAGGTGTCCACGCAGTTCTTACATTGACACAGTGATTTGCAACAAGTTGCAAAATTAATGTACGTTGCGACACTGGTCCTGAATGCAACAATCTATGTTGTAATTAAGTTCAGAGCAAAGGTTTTAATGCCTTAAGCTATGGGTTCACGCCCTGAGTTCTTTTTAAATTGTATCAGCATGATTATGTTTGGTGCCTCCTTTCTAGAATATAGAACATTTTCTTATAACAATTATAAAATTATTTGAAACTTTTTGCGAGACCACTACATTCAAATAACAGAAAAATCAACACTAAGTATAGTCCATTATTTCTAATACTTTATAAGTTACATGTCTGAAGTTGTTACAAATTAATTAATTTGTTTCAATAACGTTTTTGTTTTGTTGTACAGATTTCTTCCAATTTTCGAAGAACTGTTAAAATGAGCTGGATGTGTATAAAACGAATAAAAAAATACACTATTCGACTATTGAATGTACTTTTATAGATGATGCAACCGAACGCGTTCTTGATGGCACGTTCTCTTCCCGGCTTAACGCCACCACCACCTTCCAAGAAATCAGTTGGCTCAGTTGCCTCTGGACGGCCCAGGCCTTGTCTTTCATATGTTTCAGGGTATCCCGGGCCCCGTATGCCTCCTCGTCCTCTCGTATCCCGTCAAGCCCTTTGCGTCTTCTGTTCAAAGAAAATATATTTTACAATTATTGAAGAAGTAATCAATAAAATAAACTGTAAAACACATATATCCTTGACTCAGCAATCATACACGCATAGCTACCAATGTAAAAGCTTTTCTTTTCTTTATCCGTTTTCTTTTCTTTTCTAGGTTGCTGTGGCGTAGTGGATATTGTATCCGCCTAGCAACTGGGAGGTCACGGGTTCGATCCCCACTGTGGGAGCGTCCTTTTTCCCCTCCCCCCCCCCATCCCCCAAAGACACCAAGTACTGGTTCAAGTCCCAGGAAACGGATTCAATAAGCCATATGCTTTCGATGCAATCAAGCTAAAATAAAGCTTTAATTTAATGGTATTCGAGTTTCATTTAAGGAGACAACCAGGGTCTAAAACGGAATATTTTAACGCGTGCAAGTAGTTAATAGAGGCGTGACGAATGATAGTTGCCTTCTTTATGTAACGTAATGTTTAAAAAGTAAAAAATAAATTAGCGGCGTTAAAAAATCAGTGTACGGTCAATGTTTTGTTAGCATTAACTTAATATTAAGCGTTCTTTTCGGAGCACTAAATATGATGTTTAATTAGTTATTAAATATGCACTTCAAGCGCAAAGCGGTTTCATATAAGGTGTTTGGTTATAAGTCTTGTTTTAAAGCTGAAATCACTACACATATCACCACGCAGTTGTTAAATGTAACATGTATTTGTTCTTAATCGAAAAAAGTGGAAATTATATATTGAACTTTACCATTCCATAAGATTTAAATATTTTTTATTTATTCTCCTTTTGCCCTGTTCTTTCTTTCAATATTCACAATACTAATACAACTTTAACATTCTATTATGTAAGGTGACCTTAAAAGGTAAACATAGGGGACATTTAAGCAGCCGTTGCTGATAATTGTTCTCCTTATAACGTCATGCGAATCTAAGCGGTAATAATACTAGGATTACAGGACTCAGGGGAAGGGGTATTACAGCTCTTTAAATGTAAGGAACTCCCCCATGATAATAAGACTAGACGAGTCTTTTGTAAAATAAGTACTGAATTTACATAGCATAGGGGCAAAGAAGATGGAAGTTTCCTACGAGGCTATTTATAGGCATATCGGCTGATCGACATGAAATACCATTATGTTGGAAAACATTTAGATGTCTAGATTATGATCGTTTCAATTTGGAAAAATACAGTACCTGGAAAAACAACTGAAAATATCCACGTCTCTGTCCCTTGGCTTGTCTTTTCCTCCACGAAAAAAGCACGTAAGAAGCCATGCTGATGGAAATAAGTTATTAAGTCTTATTTAAGGGAGATAAATACACGAAAAGCCACAAATGAGTTACCTCCCCAAGACAGCAGCACATCCCTCAAACGCCACTCGTTTTTCGTTTTTTGTATACCGTTTTTTCAAACAAAGAACTGTAAACGGGATCAAACAATCCGTTCCAATTTTCAAACATTTATTTTCGTTATATGAAGATTGAAATGAAATATGAACAGGAAAATCAATTTCGTTTTTTGTTTTATAATTAGTAAAACGAAAAACAATATAAAACAGTTAATTTTGTTTTCATATTTTGTTTTTGTTTTGGTTATTAGAAAATCGGAATATGAACTATATAATATGCGTTGATTTTCGTTTTTCGTTGTGTCGAATGTTTAACGAAAAAGGAAAAGACGACACGGACTGTGAATGTATGCATATCTTTCATTACCTGTACCTTGGTTTCCCTTTCCATTGGTCTGTTTCTGACGTGTATGTTTGGATGACTCAGATTCACTATTGTGCTCTGGATATTTTAGATAAACAGGATCAGGCTTGGATGACTGTCTACACATTACATTTACACTGTGTAATACATAGTTTTTGTGAATTTATGAAAGGATATATTCTTTTCATTACTTTTACCTTGGTCTCCTTTAACCTGTGTCTGTTTATGAGCTGTATCTTTTGATGTATCAAATGCACTGCTGTTTTCTGAGTAGGTCAAGTTAACAAGAGCAAAATCAAAATGGCTGACTACTCAGAGTATTAACACAGTCTAATTGAAATATATGGGTGAATTGATAGATCTCTTTCATTACCTGTGCGTTGATCTCCTTTTACATTGTTTTGTTTCTGAGACGTTTCTTCAGATGTCTCAGATGAACTGTTGTCGTCTGGATCTTTCAAGAAAACAAAAGCAAAATAAAAAAATAACTTGTCTATGCAAAACATTTAGACATTTGTCAAATGTATGTGCATTGATAGATCGCTTTCATTACATGTAGCTTGGTCTTCTTTCCATTTTTCTGTTTCTTAGCTGTATCTTCAGATGTCTTAGGTAAAATGCTGTTCTCTGGATTTGTCAAGTAAACAAGATCAAAATCAGATGACTGTCTACTCTGAACATTTAAACAGTCTAATTGAAATGAATAGCTGAATTGATAGAACCCTTTAATTACCTGTACCTTTGTCTTCCTGTTCATTTATCTGTTCCTGTGTAGTATCCTTGGGTTTCTGTGGTGAATGTGTGTGCTCTGGATCTGTCTCAGTCAAAATAACAAAGTAATCTTTCAAAGCCTTTCTATTTTTCTGCACATTAATTAAATACAATATAATTGAAATATTTTTGTGAACAAAAGACTCTTTTATTACCAGTGCCTTGGTCTTCTTTTTCATGTGTCTGTTGCTGAGTAGTATCATTAGATGCCGCAGGTGCACTGCTGTGTTCTGACTCTGCCAAATAAACAGTAACACATAATGAGGAATGTCTACACAGCACATGCACACTGTTCATTGGAATGTATCAATTGATTGATATAATCCTGTCATTATACCTGTAACTGGGTCTCTTTTTACACTTGTCTGTTTCTCAGTTGTTTCTTTAGATGCCTCAGGTAAACTTCTGTCTTCTGGATCTGTCACATGAAAAAGAGCTTATGGTGATGACTGTCTACACATGAGGTTAAGGAAATCGAGTTGATTTTTTTTCTTTATTTATATAATCCTTTCATAAAATTACCTTCATCTCCTGTTATGTTTTCATTGTTTGGAGGAGAATCATTTGATGTATCAGGTAAACTGTTGTGTTCTGGACCTGTCAAAGAAACAAGAGTAAACTGATATATTTGTTTGATATACAAAAAATTGCTAGTTGTTTTTTTGCCAATTAATACTTTAAAATTGAGAATACAAGTGTTTTACTAAGATTCAACCTACAGAGCTTGATGTTTATCTTGTAACATAGTTCATTTAAGATGACAAACATAAACTTATATTATGCCCCCCTTTGAAGAAGAGGGGGTATAATGTTTTGCACATGTCGGTCCGTCGGTCCTTCCGTCCACCAGATGGTTTCTGGATGATAACTCAAGAACGCTTAGGCCTATGATCATGAAACTTCATAGGTACATTGATCATGACTGGCAGATGACCTCTATTGATGTTCAGGTCACTAGGTCAAAGGTTAAGGTCACAGTGACTCAACACAGTAAAATGGTTTCCGGATGATAACTCAAGAAAGCTTACGCCTAGGATCATCAAACTTCATAGGTACATTGAACATGACTGGCAGGTTGAACCCCTATTGATTTTCAGGTCACTAGGTCAAAGGTAAAGGTCACGGTGACTTGACACAGTAAAGTGGTTTTCTGATGATAACTCAAGAAAGCTTATGCGTAGGATCATAAAACTTCATAGGTACATTGATCATGACTTGCTGATGACCCCTATTGATTTTCAAGTCACTAAGTCAAAGGTCAAGGTCACGGTGACTCGAACCGGTAAAATGGTTTCTGGATGATAACTCAAGAACGCGTTCACCTAGGATCATGAAACTTAATATGTACATTGATCATGTTTCGCAGATGACCCCTATTGATTTTCAGGTCACTAGGTCAAATGGTTTCCGAATGATAACGCAAGAAAGCTTAGGTTAAGGATCATGTAACTTCATAGGTACATTGATCATGACTTGCAAATGACCCCTATTGATTTTCAGGTCAGTAGGTCAACGGTCAAGGTCACGGTGACTCGACACAGTAAAATGGTTTCCGGATNTTATAAGATATTAATTTGTAGTATTCACAAAAAATAATTTATGTTATACTTATTTATCGGCAATAAGCCTTTTTTAAATAAGCTATGTTTATGAAACGAAACGACTGGGTGGGGTAACGACCAAGTTATACTACCAACTGACCAACGATCTAAAAAGTGGTCATCTTGAAACAATATGGCCACCTGTCTACAATGGTCACTTTGGTCATTTCCCTTGACTGACCGCTGTTTTCAGTTTCGACTGTAGTACATATCTTTGTTTGTTTAAAGAGTTACCATTTCGTTATTAATATTTCCCTTGTAAGTGTCATTTTAAAGGTAATATACAAATCTATAGCCGAAATGAAGTTTGTGATTATAAAATTGGTCGGGAAATATTTATTAGCGAAACTCTGTAAGATTTCAGGTAGAGAATTATTTTTTTTAATTAAAATTATGTATCTTGTTTAGTCTAAAACTAAAGTGGTTTTTAGTAGTGATGGGACCGAATATTTGGATATTCGAAAATCGGCGGAATATTCAAATCCAAAATTCATATTCGAATATTCAATTTTTATTTTTTTATGCAAATAAATTTAAAAAAATATATATTTGTTTGTTCAGTGCAGACTTTTTTAGTGCATCCATCTTTGTTTGCATAACAGCTACCATCAATTAACGAGATGATAATTGGCATACTGGAGGGTATCATGAGAGGGGTTGTGTATTTATTGATTTTTTCTGGCAGTTTGCACGGGTGTTAATACACCGCGTTTAATCTATAGTCGAAGAAAATTGACGTGTTATTCACAGTTCGGCGTCTAGCAATTAAGGCAGCCCGACTATGACGTTACCTTCAAATGACCCATCAATTTTAGTGTTATATTCATACATCTACTCAGAATGTAGTTGCTATATTAACCAATTTCATTTGTTTTGTAATAATAATAAATTAATATACGGTCGAGAGCGTTCATTCAAACTCGCAATATTTTCAAGATACGTCTACAATTTATATTCTAACAACTATTCAGTTAAAGAAATTCATAATGCCTCCCTCTCGTGTTTGGAATTATTTTACGCGTTTTATAGCGATAAACTGTTTTTGTGTGTGCACACTGCATGTACAAAATAATTACGAAACTTGAATACTAGTTCATATACGCATGTTGTCTTAATGTTGTACCAGTATGTTGTTGCTACGTTTTCTTTGTGTAAATAAAAAACAACTTGTGCACTAAGGTTTTTGTTTGTATTTATTTTAAAGTACGAATGAGGAATATAATTGATATATTAGCAAAGTTCTATCAAAGTTTTGACATCGTCGTTGTTCTGGAATCCGTACAAAAAAAAATGCGAAAACAAAAGAACAAATATTATCTAAGGGAAGTAACCCAAAATGCTATTGAAATAAATCAGAATTAAGGTTATATGTTTACCGG
>VMBQ01007817.1:16758-34712 GCA_007657795.1 Dreissena rostriformis
GTTCCCTTACCCCTAAATGGGATTTGGTTTGCGTTCATTGTTAGCTTACTAGGCTTCCTATGAACCCTTTCATCAGGCTTCTTAACAGTTCCTAACCTGGAAGACCGTTTTCCTTCTTACTATGGCTTCAGTCAAACTGAGAAGTGAAATTCATGCTCTTTCTGTCGTAGAAGGCCATTTGTTGTGTCAGCCGGGATTCCTTGCTAAATATCAACTCCCCTATATGGCTTCTAACCCTTCAATGTCCCAAGTCTTTCTAGAACTTGTGGACATGAAGATGAAGATAGACTCCTCTGCCCATTCAGGGCTTTGAAGTTCTACATCAGTAGAGTTAAGTCCATTCGATATTCTCGAAAGATACTCTTCATTCCCTTTAAAAAAAAAAGGGGGGGGGGCGATGTGTCTTCGGCTTCTATTTCTCGTTGGGTAGCCTCAAATACTAAAGGCTTACTCTTCTCTCTCATCTAGGGATTCATCCCTTTTTAAGAGCAGACCGCATGAATTACGAGCTCTGTCATCTTCGTGGGCGTATAATTATTACAGCCTACTGTCTGACTCGCTCCTATATGCTTTCTGGAGGATGCCGACCACCTTCCCCTCCTTTAATCTTCGTTCTCTTGAGTGCCTACAAGACTACTGGTTTTTGTTGGGCCCCCTTGTGGGTCCACAAACGGCGGTGTCTTCTACAAAATTGACATACTTACTCTTATCCGAGAAGTCATGTCAATACCGTACGAACGAAGATAAGCTGATAACCCTTGATATGGGTTCTGCTATCATTAGCTGATAACCCTGTATATGGGTTCTGCTCGGATGGGTATTGGGGAGCTATACGCGAACCTTCCCGCCGCAGCTGCAAAATCAGCTATAAGATAGCAGGTAACGTATTTATGCTATTAAAACAAATTTTTATAGTAAAATTCATTTTAATTAGTAAATACTTACCTGCTATCGTTGAGTCCCACCTCCCACCCCGCTCATTCGCCTAATATTTATATATTTTTATATTATTTATTGGAATAAGAATGACGTAATCATGACTTAATGCACTGTAGGGTAGATCTCGGTTACACTGCACTAAGTGTGACCCTGGATCTACTAGTCTGATTATAAGATGGGGCTCTACCAGAAAGTTTTTCCAGACAATAACTATCCTCTGGAATAAGTAGCTATAAGATAGCAGGTAAGTATTTACTAATTAAAATGAATTTTACTATAAAAATTTGTTTTACAAACAGCCCTTGTTTTAATTTATTGTGCTGATTACTAAGACATTTTAGCCAGACAGACAAAATGGACAGGGTCCCTCTATAGGAGGCCCAGTTGTTAATGTTAGAAACAACTCCAAATATAAATACCTGTCTGAATCTGAACTGAACTATACAAATTTCGCTTACTTTTTATTCTATATCACAGATGCAGTACTGCTGGAACATCTGTTAACCATTACTTTAAGGGAGTTTACACCTGTCAACTCTACATGAAGCTTGATAAAAGCTGCACATGCTATTCAAGACAGTGAAATACTAATTAGTGAAATGGGGACTGATCCATTACTTAATTTTTTTCGCTGCTGATTGGCTTGACATATTAGTGTATTTAATGACATATGAAATACTTTGACATATGATATACATTCGTGCGACTACAGTGACTACGTCACAATCTTCACACAATACCTAAACACAGTTCAAATACTCATCATCATCATCCTCATCAATCCCTTGACCAGTTTGGCCGTTTGAGGAAAATGAGGGAGGACGATACAGAAATCCTCCTCCAGTCAGGGCTGTTGTGTGCTTCTGAGATTAATTCATCCATTGGATTGGATGTCCACTTTTTACATTATCCATCCAGCTTTGCCTCTGACGGCCTCATTGTTGACCTCCCTCTAACATGCCCTGGAGAACAGTCTTGCACAGAGAGTCATGCCTGGTGACGTGTCCAAACCAAGTTAGCTTTTGTTGTTTGATGGTCACCAGTAGGGGCTCTTGTGGACCAACAAGTGTTGCAGTCATGTTCTGGACGTGCTCGTTGGTCTTGTGCTCCGTGTAGGAGATGCGGAGCAGTATTCTGAGACATTTATAATCAAATGACTGTATCCTGCGCTCTGTGACGCGTGAAGCATCCAGGTCTCGCAGCGGTAGAGTAGAATGGAGACTACTAGGGACTTGTGGGGAATCTGATGGAACTGCTTGTCCACAACCAGCTCAGTCTGGCAATTACTGCCGTCACCATGGCAATTCTTATCCGGACCTCAGCGGTACTGGTACCATCCTTGGACATGGTTGCTCCCAAGTACTTGAATGAAACTGGTCACATCTTCTAGCTTCTCGCCATTAATGGTGATGTGTGCCACCCATGAGGTCAATGTCATTAGCAAATATCAAGTTGGAGATCATTCTTCCACCGATGGAGATAGATAGAGGTGTGGTGGACATGGAGAGTCTCCTCCATTTTCTTCTCAAGGAAAAGATTAAACAGGACAGGTAAGAGCAGACATCCCTGAAGGACGCCCACTGATGTCACTTATAAGTCCCCCTGCTGTCCGTTGAGAAGTACTGCACTACTGGCCTTTCCATAGTTCTTGAATGACTTTCACTAGCCCTTCCTCAACTTTTAAACCTCTCATAACATGCCAAAGGCCATCATGCCACACGCTGTCGAAAGCTTTCTTAAAGTCAATGAAGTTTTCAAGGAGCTTATGTGGGTGTTGCAGGTGTTTCTCAATAATGATTCAGCAGTTGAAGATCTGTTCCACTGTGCTCCGCCCAGCTCTGAATCCAGTCTGCTCTTCGGCAAGCAATTGCTAGGTCTCACTTTTCAATCGATTAAGTATGATGCCTAGCATGACTTTGCTGGGATGTCTGATGAGGCTAATGGTGCGGTAATTCTCCCACAATTTGAGATTGCCGTTTTTCGTTCCACTTCTTTTGCCACTTCTTCTCCTCCCATATCTTTTGGCATAGTGCCATCATTGCTGCAGTCATTGCCTTTCCTCCATGCATAATCAGCTTGGAAGGAACATTTTCCTGCCTTAAGACTATGCACAGCCTCCTCCACCTTTGCCTTAAGTATGGTCTGACTTTTGTCCTCCGCTTCTGGTCTGGGATCGTTTTGAAGGAGACTTGAGTCTGGTTGAAACGGGTAGTTGTAGAGGTCACTGCAGTATTCAGTCCACCTGTTTAGGTACGCAGCACTCTGGGTAAAGAGATTACCGTCAGCGTCTGATATAACACTGGCCTTGGGCTGACTGGTCTTCGTGAGGGTCTTGAGGGTGCTGAAGGCCTCCTTTCTGCTACCTGCGGTTATCTATTTGTTGATGATGGTACATTGTTCCTCAATCCATTTCTCCTTGGCCTCTTTTATTTTCTTCCTTACCTCCCTGTTCGCTTTCTGGTAATTTGCCCTAAAGTCCAGGCTGGTGTACTTCTCATGCCTGAGCTCTCTTCTTTTGTCACATAGGTCCATGATTTCGGTCGTCACCCGTGGCTTGTTCTTCCTTCTGTCTCTCCAAAGCACTTCTTTGGCCAATGACAGTAGAACATTCTTGATGTTGTTGGTTTTGGTGTCAATGTCATTGTGTAAGATGTTCAGGGCTGCAAATGTGCCACCTATCTGTGCTTGAAATACCTCTGCTATCATTGGATCTTTCAATTTTTCCAAGTCAAACACTCACATGTGTTCAAAAACAAGGTCAACATTTCAAATCTTAGAAAACCTTGTTACAACTCTAGAGGCAACATTTATGACTTCATCTTGAAGAAACTTTGTCAGAATGTTGATTTTGATTGATTTTGGGACACCTGCCTCCTTAAACTAGATCACCAGGTAAAATCATATAAAAGCTTTGATACTACTTTAGAGGCCTCATTTATAGCTCAATCGCTATACAACTTGGAAAGAATCTTTATCTTGACAATAAAATCTGGACTGAGTTTGAATCTGGAACTTTTTGTTTAAAAACTATAAACCCAGGACAACTCTAAGAAAATCTTATAACCACACTTAGGGCCACATTAATGACACAATTTCCATAAAAATTAATCTGAATATTTATTTTTCTAATATTAAGGCCAGAAGTTTGAATCTTGATTCTGTGCGTCAAATGCTTGGTCACCAAGTTAAATCTAAGAAAAAACTTGTAACCACACAGGAGGCTACATGTATGACTCAATCGCAATGAAACGTGGTAAGAATATTTATCTTAACGATAACTTATTTTGAATTTTGTTACCTTCAGGAACCTTGTTATCACTCTAAAGGCCACATTTGGGACTCAATATTTATGAAACGTAGTCAGATTGTTTATTTTGAGAATATTTTGTCAGAGCCTGAATCAAGGTCATGTGCTTCTAAAATAGGTCAACAGGTCAAATCTTACAATAATAATTTTACCACTCTAAAGGCCGCTTGATCAGAATGTTTATCTGAGTAATATTTAGGAGTTCAAATCTTATTTACTTTCATCTTAAATCTAGGTCACGAGGTCAAATCTTAGAAAAAATTTGTTTCCACTCTAGAAGCTTCATTCATAAATCAATCTTCCTGAAACTAGGCCCTAATGTTTATAATCTGGACAATATCTAGGCCAAGTTTGAATCTGGGTCATGTGCATACAAAAACTAGGTCAAGAGGTAAAATCTTAGAAATGCCTTTTAACCACTCTAGACGCCACATTTATGACTCAATCTTGATGAAACTTTGTAAGAATACTGACAATATTTAGAGTGAGTTTGAATCTGGATCATGTTCCTCAAACTAGAATACCAAATAAAACTTAAAACAACCTTGATTACACTGGAGGTTACATTCATGACTCAGTATTGATAAAACATGGGCAGAATGTTAATCTTTAAAATACAAATGCCAGGTTCCAATATTTGTTTAGTGTGGCCCAAAACAAGGGTCACACATTCAAGTGTTTTAACTATTTATGTACCATGACCTCAGATGAGCACTTAAAAGCCGCCATGTTCCTCTTGTTTTACTTTAATTTTGCCAAGAGCATAATAAAATATATCAAACAACTAAAAGTGGTATCATTGTGAAACTCTTGCTCTCTTAGTTTTAGAGTAATTGCCCTATTTTTATACCCCCATTACCATTGGTAATGGGGGCTATATAGGAGTCACTTTGTCGGGTCGGTCTGTCGGTCGGTCTGTCTGTCCCGCTTGTCCGGGCCATAACTATGTCANTTGAATAAACATTGTCAGAATGTTAATGTTTACAATGTAAAAGTCATGTTTGAATTTGAGTCAAGATCGGTCAAAGAATAACACTCCCAACTTTCCATTCCAGGTTAAATGTACATACACGCTGTGCTATTTTGTTGGACGAGTTTTTTACCACGGTGCCAAATTTTTGCTCGATGCATACTGCAAAAAAGAATTAAAAATATGATGTATACAGTGGTTGTTGGTCGCCATAGCAACGAAGAAGTAAAACGGATGATTTAAAAATGTTCGCCGAAATCTTAGGTATGATAGGTACGGTAAACAAAACTATACTTTAATTTAGACTTCTTTCTCCCTTTACAATACACACCGTTACGAAATTTAAAAAAGCCGTTAATTGCGAAGGACTTTGTGTGAATACAGCCGTCGATTGGAAGCAAATTGTGCAAATATTGTGAATAAAAAATAACGACGTCGTTTAATCAAATAACCAAACTGTCTTACACTCATCTCACTTATATCGCTGTATTCCGCTCCAGGTTACAAACATTTCGTAATGGGGACCGGATATCCGACGTGGACTGTGCGGCGTTCGGCATCCTCTCGCAAGTGCGCTTGGGCACACCCACTTCCTGTCCAGGGCTACCACGCTCAGAGGTACGATACAGTCAGTCAAAAATAACCACAACATTCTAGTTGTTATTTACATTCCATTGTTGTCAATGGGAGTTTTCAAATACATTTTCTTAAGCACGTTTTGTATAACTTTACCACTTTAAGTATGTTACGCTTTACATTAAATTCTATATCGAAATACGTTTCGTAGTCATTAAATGAGATCAGTGTGCTTACGCAATATGGCGGACGCTGTTCGCAGCTAAATTGTATCGGTCTTTTTTCGCGAAAATAATACGTTTAAAGCGTGTGACGCTTAGATTTTGTGTTAAATTTGGATCATTCTATGGTCATTTATGAGTATTTATAATTATTTATCTATACTAGTTTTTATTTCGGCCGTAAATCGAATTTTTGTCTGAACGCACATGGTGTGTTCGTGTTGCTTCGTTGAAGCATGGCTCACAATTTGGAAAAATGGAAGGCCGAAAGCAAAAATTCTCGAATTATTAATGGAAATGAAACATAAAATTGATAAATCGGAGGCAACCCTTTCCGATGTTTGCAAACGGTTCGTGGACCTCGAGAACACTAAGAATTGTTACGATTTACAAGGTTATGATGAAGAATATGTGGATCACGAACCGGATCCATCTTCAAGTAAGAGAACATATGACGAATCTTGCCAAGATTCGAACAATAATGGGGCTGTTGCTGACGGCAGGTTCTCTTCGTTGGCGAAGAGGTTCAAGAGACAAGAAGTTACAAACAAAGACATAGACTCTGTATTGGCCAGTAATGTAACTGATTTATTTAGAAAAGGGATTGAAGAAGACCAGTATACATTACTTCTTAATGATCATCAAGTGCCATACACAAACCAACTGTTTGGAGATGATATCTCAAAGGCTGCCAAAGAAACAGAGGATGCAGCCAAAATTGGAAACAAAGTGCAACAGTATGGACCTCATAGAGGTCATGGTGGTAACAATTTGGAGGAGGCCGAGCTGACTTCCGGAGTCGTTTCAGAATCCCATTCCGAACACGAGGTGTTGGTCGAGGTCGAGGTCGATGCTACTACCCACGATCAGCTGGCCATGCTGGAGTTGATCCAAAAAAACGAGCGAGGAGTGGAGGTCTGAGAAACCCCTCCAGGCACTAGAAAGAACTCAGGTATGTGGGTTTTCTTCTGGTAGATTGAGATGTTTTGTTGCAGAATGGAAAAAAATAACCTCTGATCCTTCGATATTGCAGATGGTAGAAGGTTTAAAAATATAGTTTATTTACAACTCTCCAACAACACAGCCAAACATGATAAGCCATTTTTTCAATACAAAGGAAACCCATATTATTGATAAAATTGTCGATGAGCTGTTGTCTCAAAATGTAATTGGCAAAGCCAAGTTTGAAGAAGATCAATTCATATCACCAATTTTTCTTAGAGACAAGAAACACGGAGAATTTAGATTGATTCTAAATTTAAAAGATCTAAACAAACATATACCATATAGGCACTTTAAAATGTATACCTTTGAGATAGCATTGAAAATGATCACAAAAGATAAGTATATGACCAGCATTGATCTTCCTCATGCTTGCTTTTCAGTGCCAGTTGCAAGGAGTACCGAAAATATCTAAGGTTTGTTTTGAGGGGCCAAATATTTGAATTTACATGTTGCCCAAAATGCCTTATCATGTTTGCCATTGAAATTTACAAAGCTTCTTAAACCAGTATATGCAAAACTAAGAACTAAAGCTGAAATATACACTGGTTTCATAAATGATAGTCTGATTGGTGCGAACTGGAAGCTAGAATGCTCAAAATCTTTCGAAAAAGCATGTGCTTTATAAAAAAAAAATAGGTTTCATGATAAATTATGAAAAATGTGTGCTTATTCCAAATCGCCAACTTTGCTATCTTTGCAACATAATAGACTCTGAGAAAATGATACTAGTTTTGCCAGACGACAAAAATGTCAGAATAAATAGAGAATGTAAAAATCTATCCTGTTAAAATATTGCAACAATCAGACAGGTTGCTCATGTAATTGGACTGCTTGTTTCTAGTTTTTCAGCTGTAGAGTATGAAAAACTCCATTATAGGGTACTTGAGAGAGCATATTCTGTAGCTCTTAGAAAAAACCATGGAAATTATGATGGTAAAATGTTGATTTCCAATAGCATGAAATCTGAGTAACAATGGTGGTGTGAAAATGTTCACTCGCAGGTTAGACATATCTATAAAGGAAATCCTGAAATTTGCATTACAACTGATGCAAGTTTGTTAGGCTGGGGGCTGTCTGTTAAAATTTGAATATTGGTGGTCCTTGGACCGATCAAGAAAAACAAAAACACATTAACGAACTAGACCTTCTAGCCATATTGTTTTCATTGAAATCATTCATTGCCGATCTGCAAAACAAACATGTATTTTTTTTAACAGATTGCAATACTGCAGTGTGCTATATCACCAACATGGGGGGAATCCAGTCATTGGTTTGTGACAGAGTTAGTCAGGAAATTTGGTCTCTTTGCATTGCACATGATATCTGGATTTCATGTACACACATTGCAGGAAAAGAAAATGAGGCTGATACGCCATCAAGAGTGTTCAATTAACGTACAGAATGCTCATTGTGTGATGATGTATTCAAAATTATGTGTGATAAGTTTAAAGCCCCAGATATTGATCTATTTGCATCCCGACTGAATACGAAGCTTAAATTGAACTGTGCATGGAAGCCAGATCCTGGGGCTAAATTTATTGATGCTTTTACGCTCAACTGGGCAGATTTTGATTATTGCTATATTTTCCCACCTTTCAGTATGNTGGGGGTATACGTCACGTCAGTGACAAAGCTCTAGTTTGCTGTGCCATCATATTAACAAGTTAATACATCCTTCACCTATCATTTTACCAAGACCACAAAATCTGCATATTTTGTGAGAAGCTGGCACTCGAATTTATGTTTTGTAATGTGAACAAGTTTGATTTACAATCAATGAGCAATAATTTAAAATATTGAACATATTACTATTTATTTTATGCAGAAAACCAATATAAGTTTAAACTCAGTCTAATGTCATGCCCCTTATAGCACAAGTCTTATACTTATAGCCATCAAATGGTGTATATATCAATAAAACACTGTTCAATTGTTGTCATTTTATACACCTGTTTTAAAACAAAGTGCATTATAAAAACATCTGTCCACAGAATTTATTATAGCCCCCATTACCATTGGTAATGGGGGCTATATAGGAGTCACTTTGTCGGTCAGTCGATCTGTCGGTCTGTCTGTCCCAAAAGTTTGTCCGGACCATAACTATGTCATTTATTGTTAGATTTTAAAATAACATGGTACATTTGTTCACCATCATGGGACAGTGTGTCATGCGAAAGAAGTACATTGATATCTCCAAGGTCAAGGTCACACTTGGAGTTCAAAGGTCAAAATGCCCATAAATGAGCTTATTCGGGCCATAACTTTGTCATTTATTGTGGGATTTAAAAATCATTTGGCACATTTGTTCACCATCATTGGACGGTGTGTCATGCCAAAAAATAATGTCAATATCTGCAACGTCAAGGTCACACTTTGAGTTCAAAGGTCATAAATGGCCATTAATGATCTTGTGCGGACCATAACTATGTCACTCATTATGAGATTTTAAAATAACTCTGTACAATTGTTCACAATCATTGGACAGTGTGTCATTCAAAAGAATTACGTTGATATCCCCAAGGTCAAGGTCACACTTTGAGTTCAAAGGTAAAAAATGGCCATAAATGATCTTGTCCGGGCCATAACTATGTCATTCATTGTGAGATTTTAAAATTATTCGGAAAATTTGGTCACAATCATTGGACGGTGTGTCATGCCCAAGAATTACCTCGATATCTCCAAGGTCAAGGTCACACTTGGAGTTCAAAAGTAAAAAATGGCCATAAATGAGCTTGTCCGGGCCAATAAAAAGGGCGCGAAAATAATGCAGCATGTACAATGTCACATGGGTGCACGCACCACAGAACGTCAATTGACACGTTAAATTGAAAAAATCAACCTCTGGAGGGGACGCCCCTCCCGAACCACCCCTATCAGCCCTGGGACGCCTGACAAAAATCCTGTGGAAAGCACTGATAGCATCCAAAACCTTACTTAACAGCATGCTATGCTGAATTAATATTTTCCAGGCGATTTTTGAAATTTTGATGAATACTTTTCTATTTTTGTAAAAAATATTTCCAAAATTAATTTCTTATTTAAGAAAAAGTATGAATACATATTAATAATTAACGTATAATGATTGCGCTGTTTAGTATGACGCTTGAATGTTAATGATTTAAAGATTGTTTACTTTTATCATTCATGATTTTTATGCCCCCAGATTGAATGATCAGCTGGTATATTGTTTTTGGTCTGTCTGTCTGTCTGTCTGTCTGTCTGTCTGTATGTATGTCCGTCCATCCGTCCGTCCGTCCGTCTGTCTGTCATTGTATGTGTGTGTACATGTATGTCCCAAAACTTTAACCTTGCTCATTAAATGAAAACTCTTGGGTCTATGTTCTTCAAACTTCATATGTGCATGCATCTCATTAAGATCTACAATCTAACATGGTTTGAGGTCACTAGGTCAAAGGTCAAAATTTCTGATAAAATAGCTGCTGTTTTGCTGCAAAGTGCAGTAGGGGGCATTGTGTTTCACAAACACAGCTCTTGTTCACAAAGAGTTCATATCAAAACTAAGTTTAAATTTCAATCCAAGCAGTTCAAAGGAAGATGAGAATGTGCAAAGTATTTGAGTCTGACAGAGTTATGCATTCTTAATATTCCATCAATAAATCATGTGGCATAAATTATACTCCTGAACACATCCGCTCAGCACATTGAGAATAATCGAAACAGTGAAAGGTTGGGGAAGCGAAACTTTGAATAATTTATAAAATTCTGCTATAATTGTGACCTAAAAGTGGACTAAAAAAGCAAATATTGACTTTTCAAATACGCCTGCAAAACTCTTTGCAAAATCACTCCAAAAGGAACAACGTTAGACAGAAAGTATGAGCTTAAATGCTTTTTGCTATTTAGCTAATTTTTACTGTTAAAAGTGTTTCGTTAGAAGTGCTACATGTATTCTTTTTTTAATTGTTATGCCCCAGAAGGTGGGCATATAGTGATTACACTGTCCGTCTGTCTGTCCGTCCGTCTGTCTGTCTGTCTGTCTGAAATTCCATCACACTTTATGTTTAGGTTTTGAAAAATGTGGAAAAACACTTTGCGTTTAGGTTTAGAAAAATGTGGAAAAAGGGGGCATATGTCATCCTATGGTGACAAGCCTTTGTTTTTACTCAAGTCCTCTTTCACTGCTTGGCGAATTGTGCCCGACTTTCAACAGCTAAAGAAGCTGAGTGTGAATTGGATCCTGATAAAAGGAATTTTTGCTGCAACAGATTTTGGAAGAATGTGGTACTTAATCATTTTAATTTCACCAGAGTGCCAAGTGCACAAGGTGAGATATGATTCAAGTTTGGTCCAGTGTATAATGGGTCTTGCAATGTGCAAGGTCTAAATTAGCATGTTATCACTCTTGAGGCCAAATTTTCCCCCAATCTTGATGAATCTTGGTCAGAAATTTTATCTTGGCATCATTGACCTAACATTTTAAATCAGATTTACGCAAGGCGTTGAACTTACCCATGCGCTTTCTTGGTAGTAAAATTTGTGTATGTTCTTCAATAGGCTGAATACCACTTGCTTGAAAGTGTCTTTGTTGAAAGTCTCTTTGTTGTGATCCTAACTTACTTTTTTCCAATTCTGAAACAAAACAAAAAACAAAATAGAATTTACTTTTGTTTGCCATGGGTTGTTATCAGTTAACATGAGGAAGTGGACGGAGACACTCTAAAGGCCTCATTAACATTCCAATCTTCATTAAACTTTCTGCTCCATCTTATTGGTGAACAAAATAAGATTTTGTAAAGTCATAAATTCCCTAATGCACAAATAAAAACCATGAATGTGTTTTGTTTTATTATAACTCATTTTGGAGGATCAGTAAATCTAAATCTGAAATCAAGTTATTCATTGATCATGTTCTATTGTAGCATAAAATTTCATATCTGTATGTTCAATAATGGTAGATATAAAACAAGTATAATTGAATGTGATTTTTTATGCCCCCGGCAGGGTGGCATATAGCAGTCTGTGCGTCCGTCCGAAAACTTTAACATTGGCCATAACTTTTGCAATATTGAAGATAGCAACTTGATATTTGGCATGCATGTGTATCCCATGGAGCTGCACATTTTGAGTGGTGAAAGGTCAAGGTCAATGTCATCCTTCAAGGTCAAAGGCAAAAAACAAAATCAAAGGGAAGTAACAAGCTTTAAAGGGAGATAATTTCTATCATGCCAAATGATAAATATTTTTTTTATTTCAAAGCGGTGCAGTAGAGAGAATTGTGTTTTTGACAAACACATCTCTTGTTTTCTAATGCATATTAATAAACTAAATTAACACATACTTTTGAATTTTATTGTTGACCTGATGTTACCACCCTCTTAATGCTCTTGTATTTGTCTAAACTCTTTGTCCTGGCAAAAAGCACCCAAAATTATGCATCTTGTACAACGTCATGTCATCAGCATGGAATGTGTGGGTTTATTGTTTGCTACTTGAAAACATTGTAGTTCAGAGAATATTGAGATCTTTTACCTTCGTTTAAAAGTCTCAGACTTCACTTTTGAAAATTTATATCCAAAACAATTTGGTATTGGCATTGTCTTTTAAAATCATATCATTTACAATTTTATCTTTACCGCTGCCGTTGTTAAAGTACGTAAATTTGTATTCATTATGCTATATACCTCCACATGGACAGTATGTATTTTGTGACCTGAGCTTGTATTTGAATTTTTATTGCATTTTTTTTTTATTGAACGCTGTAAGGGATTCACACAATGTGTGAGCAAATGATATAAAACTGTTTATCTTAATTTTCCATTTTTTACTTTGTATAATTACAGCTTTTAATTGCTAACCAAACTGGATTTGTTAAAGAAAAGTTGGATGAAAAAGTAAAAAAAGAATAGGCAAGATATTCTACTTGCCCCAGCGTTGGCGGCGGTATCAGCGTTGTGGTCTGAGCTATAAGGTTAAAGTGCAATATAAATGGAAGATACATTTTTATGCTCCGAAGGTAGGCATATAGTGATCGCACTGTCCGTCTGTCTGAAATTCCGTCACACTTTGCGTTTAGGTTTCGAAAAATGCTCATAACTTCTATGTCGCTTCAGATGTAACCTTCATATTTGGCATGCATGTGTATCTCATGGAGTTGCAAATTTTGAGTTGTGAAAGGTCAAGGTCAAGGTCATCCTTCAAGGTCAAAGGTAAAACAATAATAATTTATTTTTTCAAAGCGGCGCAGTAGGGGGCATTGTGTTTCTGACAACACATATCTTGTTTTTGTAAGAAGTTTGTCAGGAATGGCTTAAGAGATTTTATTCAAACTTAAAACGTATATTCTCAATTTAAGTGACACAATAAGCCAAAGTTTGGTAATTCTAGTTTGACATTTGTCAAAAGTAGGGGCCATTGTAAACTTAGACCTTTGCACATTTACTAATACAGGCAGATATAAGATGTTTGATAAGCTAGATTCTCAGGAATAGCTTAAGGGATTTTATTCAAACTTTGAACAATTAATCCTCTTATTGACATGACCCCTTGGTTAGCCTTGTCTGAAATTTGTTAAAGGAAAGGGCCCCTTTTTTTATATATATTTGAGTATAAGCTATATTAGACAGGTTACAGCTCATGAAACTTAGATATTTCAATTTAACTTGTAGTAGATACCTTGTACCATTATTTCGCGAATAATTTGGAATTGACATTTCCTATAAAGGTCTGCACGTTTTAGGATTATCAAAATAATTTGCCTAGCCTCTATATCTTCGTTCATCTTCCTTTATTTGCATGAGTCTCGGGCTGTCGCTCGTGCAAGTGCTATAATGTTGTGAAGATAAGCGCATTGAACCACTATGATAAGGAACAATAAACACAGACACGCTAGTTTTTCACACCTTTATTGACATTACACAAAAGATTAAAACCTATTACCTGTCGGATGTCGTTTAACCTCTAAGTGATTCAAATTGGTTAAACGGACTGTTGAATAAAATAATAAAGCTGTGAGCGCCGCCATCTTTGAATTTTCTGAAAATACATGAAGTTGCAAAACATGGAAGGTTGGAGAAAAAAGGGATCCAAGCACCCCCCGCGTTATATTGGATTTACAGCGTAATTAATGAACTGCACTTACTTTCAGTCTTTGTACCACAATGTGAGCAGAATTTGGCTCCATCGACAAGTTGTTCTCCACATTTATGACAGAACATTCTGAAATAAACGTCTTATTGTTAATCAGAGCAAACTATAAGTTTACACTTCATAATTTGTATGGGGGATTGCTAGGTGGAGAGTGCCATGCAAATTAAAGACCATACGACTATTGGCTTTGTAATATGATATCTGTTGTATTTCAACATATTAAAATTTTCCAAATGAAATCAGTTAATTCACAAATGATATTTCCCGATATATATAAAGTTGAGTAAAAATCAACCAATCCATTAATTAAAAAGACTGTTTATTTTTATATTTCATGTCATACTAGTAGATGTTTATGTTCCTTGTCAATTTGAAAAAAAAAGAAAAGATTTGTTACGTTCAATGTTATGAATATAACAATATTTTCAATTTTAATAATGGCAGTGTCTGATGATATTATCAGAATTTTGAAATTGCAAACAACATTTTTGGCTTGAAAATCAATATGTGTTTGTTTAAAATATTACTTAAACATACAATACACATTTATATGTGTACAACAATATGAACTGTGTGTTCCAGTAAATATTTAAAGAGAAAAAATACTCCCCTTATAGTAATTGTACATAAATTGTTAACTCATTAATATGATTGAATTTGAAACTGAAATCCAACATTTGATATCTCAAATCTGACTCTGCACTTTGCTTCTGAGGCCACACAAATTGATGTGTGATAAAGATTTGTTAACATGCCATCAGGGACTGGGATGGCCAGCAAGAACATACCGGTATACAGGAGTAAAGCCACCCAATGTTCACATCAGTACCATAATTATGCAAGAGTAAAGCCACCCAATGTTCACATCAGTACCATAAGTATACAGAAGTGGGGCCACCCAATGTTCACATCAGTACCATAATTAAACAGGAGTTAAGCCACCCAATGTTCACATCAGTACCACAATTATACAAGAGTAAAACCACCCAATGTTCACATCAGTACCAAAATTATACATGAGTAAAACCACCCAATGTTCACATCAGTATATATAGATCAAGAATTTTAAAACAAAGCTTTCAAGAGCATTAAAAGACTTAAAGAATTACATGGCCCATTGAATCCTTAACGGGGCATATTAATGGTAGATTGCATTAAGGTGATACTGGTTGCAAGATAGAAAGTTCATTGATGACAAAGCAAGCTTTTAAATGCACATATATACAACCCATGCGAAAGACGAAAACATCTTGTCGGACATGAGGTCCGATAACTTAAAAAAAATATCGGACCTCACCAGATTTTATCGGACCTCGTTCTTCTTTAACCAAAGAATAGAAAATACTTTTAAAATCAGTAAAATTATATTCAACCGCTCAACAATGTGTCGCCTACGGCACGAAACAAGGTGCAATATTTCACTGGTTCTAAGAATCGCTCTTGAAATTAGTTACGTCACCAGCAAAGACAGCCAGTTCGACTTTTTGGTAAAATTTATGTTAAAGTTAAATAATCAAACGAAGTAAAATAAACATAAGCTATTCAGTTTGTTTTACATATGCCTAGTTTCGTAATCATTTTTAATTCAATTTTACACATTGTTGTTTTTTTTTGTCGGACACGAGGTCCGACAATGTCGGAAATATTATCGGACCTCGTCAAATTTTATCGGATTTGTCCGAGGTCCGACGTCTTTCGCATGGGTTGCATATATATATATATATTTATCTTTGTTCATAAATAATGTACATGGATGTCAATGGAATAAACAAAAATCTATTTTTAAGTATGCTACTACGTGTACTAAACCCAGGTTATTTATTTCAATTAACATAAATATGCCCCTTTTATATAATAATAAGTTAATCATAATTGTGTATAACAAAATACCTTGCCCCAGAAAAAAAGAAACCACACAGAGGGCCCTATGACAAAAAAGAAATATACATATCTGTATAAAAAAAGCATTGTGTCATAATTAATATAAGGACAAGGACCAAGTTGGCATGCGTTCTCTCACCTATTTTTACCATAAAATGGATTTCACATATTAAATAGCTGTAATGTTTAAAGTTCAATGTTGAAACATATTATGAAGTGTGGCACAGAAAACAAAAGCAATATTTGGCTGAGGTTTTTGTTTTTAACCACATATGAACCATGCAATTTAAACTATGCCACTAAATATCATTTGGACAAATTCAACTTTGACAACTACGTGAAAACTTGGTCCTTGATTAATGCAACATAAAACACATCTCGTTAATGTTTGAAATCTAATGTATATGACCACAATCTCATAAAATTCATCTTCTTACTAGTTATTACAAACCTACTAAAATTGCTGTGCAAGGTTCTTGTCATCAGAACCAAACTGCAAAAGCTCACAGCAGTGTAAGAATGGGATTTTTATGAGATTGTAATTGAGCTCCAGGTGAATTTTGTATATAAATCTTCTGTTATTTCTCTTGTACAGCATGATAATGTACAGTATACACTAATAAAGAAAGTTAATTATGAATAAACAAAATGTAATTTAAAAAAAAAATGTTTAAGGGGTGTTGCTGCAGTTTTGCTGATTTTTTTTCATCTAATAGATTTTGTTCAAAATTTATATTCAAGTACTGCATACAAATACTTAATGAAAAATTAAATAAAAACAAAGGGTCATAGTTTTGATTTTATTCACCATTATATAACATGACAGTAATTGTACTTTTTCATTGAACTGAAAAATCTCGAATTGCATAAAATTTATTTATAACCTATGAAATTGGCAACATGTAGATACGTGTATTATAAAAGCTAAGACACATCATATACCATTTAATTAAACCACAAACTACCAAAAAAATGGAGAACACAAGTTGCATTTTAAGAAATTTAATTTTTATAGTTTTTATGTCACCCCAAAAAACACACATGCCAGAATTTTTCAAGTCCAAATCGGGACATTCCATAAAAAATTGTTGGGAAATTTGACCAAAAAGCAGGACACCTAAAATGATCAATCATTCCACCTTTACTTTAGTCAGCAGTCAGTATATTACTTACAAAAACTCTTATTTTCTGCCCAATTTTGACAATACATGATTGTGTTTCAAAAATTCATGAGCACAGCGTTCGCCATTATCCGGAAGTAAACACAATCTATAAACTGAATTGTGGGGTTTCCCCGTATGCCTCGATTTGACATCCAATCGGTACAGGGATATCCCCTTGATCATATGTAAATCGTTTGACGCGATGTGAGCGCATCGAGCACTTTTCTTATTCAACCAATCGTCAATTAACTATATATTTAAATTGATGCAATATGTTACAAATTATTTTCTGAAAATCAGTCAAAAACGAAAGTGAATGTATGTGAAACATCGATGCGTATTGGTCAGCATCCAATTTGTTTGATGTACAAAATCAGTGTTTTGACAGGTTTTATAACCTTAGATGACATAATACACCGGATAATAGTGTCATTGGCGTTTATTTCTGTATGTTACATCTTTCGAGAGACCCCTATCATAAAAACACCGTGGTGTGAATTCCTGATAAAATCAATAATTTGCCGATAAATCGCTGATAAGGTGTCAAAAACAACACTGGTGCACTCGAGTAGCAGAAGCGGGTTGTTAATTGGGGGCAATAAAGGGATGAGCGATGGTAAGTTCTAGCCAGACAGAGCTTGAATAGCGAATTTATTTGGGATCTTATAGACTTTACATCGTTTTTTACGAATGTCGGGACAAATCGTCTCATATCGGGATGCCGGGACAAAGGGCCCAAAAGCAGGACTGTCCCGCCGAGATCGGGACGTCTGGCATGTATGCTT
>VMBQ01007818.1:16473-38872 GCA_007657795.1 Dreissena rostriformis
AGTAGTAGTAGTAGTAGTAGTAGTAGTAGTAGTAGTAGTAGTAGTAGTAGTAGTAGTAGTAGTAGTAGTAGTAGTAGTAGTAGTAGTAGTAGTAGTAGTAGTAGTATATTTATTATGTGTTTATAATTATTCTGATTATTATGGAAATTATTTATTTTTTATTATTATTATGATTTACTGTTTTATAATAAATATGTTGTTATTGACCTTGTTGTGTCGTTCTATCATATTCATTGATAATTAATGTATAAAAACATATCCTCTTTTTAATAAATGTATATACATCACAAACTGTCCATGTTTAATATTGATTGGTATTTACAAATAAATACACCGATTTAATTTTATTGTAACAATTTACTTATGTTACGTGACATCTAAGGTAATTGAAGTACGTATTACAGTCCTCAATTTTAGAAGTTTGTATTGCATAACCAATTCCATATTCTTTGTTCGATTCTCTTCCTTAAACTACAAAACGTAACGACTGTTTTATATTGCACAATGCTAATAACCAGGTTCGGTTTGGTGGATTTTGTAAACGACGTTAAAGCATTTGTAATATCATATAACAATGTTTAGTCTTTCGGATAATCGGTCAAAAGGTACAATCAATAAACTGGGACAGGCTAATTTTATCTACTTTTCGGCACAACAATACAAACAATTTCAACGCGTGTAATACTTATAACACAGACAGACAACATTCTGTCTGAATCAAGCCAAAATGTCTCCACGAGAAACATGATATCTATTTACGGAACATTCAGGAGATATTTGAAATAAAACGATGGACACTCTGTGTAATTTACAGCCTTGGAAGGATACTCTCACTCGACAAATATATGACTTACCAACACAACATATCACAACAAAAGCTTAATGTTAATTATTCGTTTCCTAATTTGTATGCAGATATTCACACGCATACAGTACAGCGAATGCGAACATAGACCTCTCCCGGCATAGCACGCGAACAAACATCTAATCTTAGTTACAAACACCGCTGATGCAATTTATGCAACAAAACAAGTTTTATTCAAATTATAACGGTTAATATGGTTTTAGCTTTTGAAATAATTGTTTAATTGATCAGCTTTGATTATGCCCATTTTTACATGTTCATTATAAAATAAGGTACACTCGGGGAAAGGTTTATTCGCTCCAAATCGTGATAGATTAATTTGGTTGAAATAACACAGTCAGTGATGAACTGATTAATGAATCTGAGTGATTGTTAGTGAGTGTTCGTCGCAAGTAGTGTGTCGGTATATACTCGATTAGATTTACGTCTTAAACCGAGTAAACGTTTACTATATATTATATACCCATTAATCAAGTGAATTATGAAGTCAACTCTACACCCATATGTAATTAATTCATTATTTATCAAACATGGTTAAGGCTATGGCAGAAAACGGATTGTTACTGTTCATACATTTGTTGAGGTTTAATTATACGAATTCATGGACTGTAACAAACCAGTTTAAAGATTAAACGAACGTGCGGACTATGAGTGACGGAATATAGCTTGTCACAACAGCTCACCCTTAGCCTTGTAAGACATGATGTCTAAACCGAATGTTATATTAAACATGGTTTCCCTCTTACACATCCATAAAAGACGTTGCGAATGGCAAATCGTAGCTAAGTTGTAAATCCTTGTAAATAATATGTTTATCTGTTTTCCAGCGCAAAGGCCGCAAGCTGGACATATTATGCTTTCGTATAACCATCAAAGTCAGCAGATGGTGATGCAAATACACAAGGCACTAACAGACAGAGGATACACGGTAATTAGCCCGTTTTCCTGAATATTCATCCACTTAACACATTAACAGATTATATATTATAAATGCACAAAATTCAAACAAGAATGACGCCTTTTTTATTGAAGTTTAATGTGTGTCCTTATAAATTAAAGTCAGTAGAAGCAAAGATAATATTTTTTGTAGTTACAGGCAGATTTTAGGATGGTACCCTAGCAACCATGAAATTGTCAGATCTTACCTATCAATCTGTTCATTCTCCATTTGATAAGAAAACATCTGAATTTCCAAGCAATTCTCGTATACTTCATAAGAACCTTTCCTTACCTGGCAAAACAGAACCGTTCATTATTTGAAATTAAGATTGTGCAATATCATTGGTTTTTACAAACTGTGTGTAGCAATTTACATAGAAATTCTTTAAAAGATTTCATGTTTTTTCCACAAAATGTATTTCCCCTCATTATTTTGACATCAAAAGAAGAGTTTTGTGACATAACTGCCCCAATACAGATAACTGACGTAAATTGTATAAGAAATCCTAATTTATTTCCAATATACAGGGGTGGATGAATCTATAGGAATGGATGAAACAATAGGAAAGAAGAATACTTCTTACTTCAACATCACTTTGCAGCTCATATTTTTCAAAACGATAACAAATAAAAAAAACACGATTTTTTCAAACAGGTTTGGATTGACAAGTACGACATGAGAGGGGACATAGTCCATGCAATGGCAAAAGCTGTAGAAGAGTCTCGCATATTTATTATGTGTATGTCGTCAGGCAATCAACAGAGTGGAAATTGCCAAAACGGTATGATTTACGTCGACGTTTTCAAATTTTGCCATAGTTCTTGAATTGTTGGAAAGACACATGTTCTCATTTAATAAACTTATTTTTAATATTAAAAAACTGAGCAGATACTTGTATTCATCGACAATTCTTTTATTATAGTTCTGTCACTAATTTGACTTATAACGCACACCGATTTGTCAGCTATGTGGGAGAAAAACATACATTGAAGTAGTTCGCCCCACAAGTGTAGCATTATACTTCTGCCATGACCGTGGCTAGGTCGGATCGAGTGACCTTCAGATTGATTCTAATATACCCCCTCCATACTGGGCCATATATTTAATATACGTGTTTAATGAATACCACATGTTTAAGTGAGACCCATAACGACATAAACATGTGCATTTATACAGATTTAGTAACAACTGACAAACAAAATAAATGTTTTCTATATGTTCGATCCGAATTTGATCCTAAATATAATTCGTGTTTGTTATAGCCTTTCCTGAGCCTTATTCGCAGTGAATGATTTTAATTTGAGAATTTGTGGTGAAATAAAATTCTCAATACGGCATTTCAGTTAGAAATGTAATGATCTATCAATTTGCGTTTTTGTTTCAAAAACTATTTTGGAAAACAAACAATCGATATATTTGTGCATTTAAATTAAGCTGGATCAAAACACTAGGAACAACTTAGAAAATATGTTTACAAACCTAGGACATTAACTCAATCTGTTGATGGTTATTGTTTGGTATATGTTTGCAGAAGCACAGTATGCTTTGCAGAGAGGGAAGACGATAATTCCTTTAAAAATGGAGAAAAACTTCAACCCAACCGGATGGCTCGGGATCATCTGTTGCACCAAGAAGAATTTCGATTTTAGCGGAAATAAGCCAATTGAACAACAAATGACGGATCTGTTAAAATACATCGAACACCTGTATAAAATAATAGATTGGGTTGGTCATACTTTTTAATAAAACTTTAAAGCACTTTCATGTTAATTTAATTTTGCAAAACTTTGCAAAATGTGTTGATACTTTCCTGACTTATAATTCATTGAGTTATATCATTAAATGCTTTGTCGACATTACTGGGATTTCATTTTGTAAACATGACCTTGTAAAATTTGACTAGCTTAATCCTAGTTGTAAAAGGTAACAAAGCCTTGGTTATTCTCGGATCAAGAAGGCACGAACAGTAATTATGGCTTTGATAGAGCCAGTCGCAGACCCTACAAATTAGTTTCAAATTCGCGGCTTATTTATTGTAATTCAACGTGGCATTTGATTATAGATTTGTTAATACAATTTATAACGCATCAATTTAGGAAATAAAGGGGACTGAAAACAGACACTATGCGTTCTGGATAATACCATAAAATATTGTCTCAGTAAGTGAGAAAATCTTGTCACAGCAAACGCTCGTGGCAATATTGTCTTTCGTCACTGAACTAAAAAGAACATGGTGTTACACAGAAATCAAACAGATGTACTCTCTCTTTATATAATAAACAAGGCTTTGAAATATTGCAAACAATACAGAGGTTTTTGTGAGAACGAATATGCATTTGAATAGTATGCAGTTTACATGTAATTCGTGTGCATTGCTGCTTTATTTCTTTTTATTTGTATACGTGTCATGTTTCATAATCAGTTCTTATGTCCAAGTCTTGTGCTTATGTTTTCTTTAACATTATGTATGCTATATTGTTAGAAAATGTTGGTGGTGGACATCAACTTATCGCTTTTCTTCATGGGAATACCAAATTATATTACGCGTTTATATATAACGCCACAACCGACGTAAATTTCTGTTTTTTTCTTTTCCATAACATGTATGTCCTTATTAAATATTTGGTTATATCGTGTGCAATTTCGTTTTATATACTGTTCATTAGGAGAATCTTACTATTTAAACTAATTATGTTCAAGTGTGTTGATTGCTTGTGTTTTTTGTTTTTTCAAATATTTAATTAGAAGATATTAAGCTATATATTAGATACCAAAACAACGTTATGTAATCTTGCATTTTACAACAAATCTTAAAATCTTGCTAAAATTGCACGACGTTGATATGAATATAAAACATATATGACGCGTTGTCTAAACATTTGTTAATAAAAACGACATGTAGTTGTTAAATAGTTTTGTTTCATTTCATCGTGCCTCTGCCTCAAAAAGTTACAATTACATGTATGTACCCCCATACCCCATCGAATGAAATTCAGAAAAAACATGCGATTTCTTATATTCTTCTAATCTGTCTCTTTATATTTCAATACGGCCGACATAGTTCATTTTGCATTCAACATGTTACTAGCCACTGTATTGAAAATGTTAGGGTCCCTTGTGTTACTTTTGACAAATATCAATATATAACAAATAAAAACCTCTCAAATATTAATGAAAAACAACGATATTGTATTTGACATTTGTAGATTTAAACAACAGTCCCCAAATAAGATTCTTGTCAACAGACGATCATCAACACAACGCTTGAAGTACATGAATTGTGTTCGTCTAAAAATAGAACGTATTTTTTTTCAATGTCGCTAACATAACACTTAAAAGAAGCCTTTGGATATTGAAACGGATTCACACAGAAATATGGTATTAAAGTATAAATACCTTTCCAGTAGCTTTAAATGTATGGAAGAAATACAGAATTATATTTGTAAGAATAATAATTGGAATATAATAATCTGATACATTTTGTTTTCCACTGGGTAAAGCCTAGACAGATAATGTATTGATGAGCAAATTGCAAAATAATGAATTCCTCCAAGTTTTTTGTTATTTTTTAGGACAAAAAATATAATAATACATATAAATGTAATGACATCTTTAAAGCCTTTATAACGCTCTTAATCAACGGAAATTTAGTTACATATTTCGTTAAATAAAGTAAACACGTAAACAATCAGTGTTCCTTATAGCAATTAACAAAAAAAAATAACAGTAGATGTGGTCTGGTTACATAGATGTTATACCATACAAAATGCTCTTTTTTGTTTGTTTGTTGAACAATATATTCAACACGTGTTCATGTCCCATTTTAGTGTTCGCGCGTCGTATTGATAGATATCGTTGCGGGAAATTAAAATGGAAAAGTAAAAATGAGCATTTTATATCTTATTAAATCTATGTTACCAGAACACATCTAGCGTTGACATTTTGGCTCTTGTTATAAGGAACACTGATTGTCTATGAGTTAACTTTATTTTAGGAAATATTTTACGAAATTTTCGTTTATTTTCCGTTTATTTTGAACGTTATAGGGGCTTTAAATAGCTTTTAGTCGGCTTTGGTTTCATATACACATTTACGCAAAAATCTGACCTTTATACATGTGTAGCGACCACAGAGAATAGGGTTTCAATTGTTTAAGTTCATTTACCAGAAATAGTACTAAACATCCTTAAGTCGTATGACTGTTTAAACATATGCTAAACGTAAGTATATGTAAGTAATGTGTTCTTCGTTGGTCATCAACACCAGTTATCTCATAATAGGTAACTGAGTTTGAGTTAAAATGTAATATATTATTTTACCTTAAATAAAAGTTTAAACATCTTTATTTAAGCTCGATTGCATCGAAAGCCTGAGGCTTATTTGAAATAATATCGATTCCGTTTCCTGGGACAAGAACCAGTACTTGGTGCCTTTGGGGGTGATCTAAAGAACGCTCCCACTGTGGGGACTGAACCCGTGACCTCCCGATCGCTAGGCGGACACCATATCCACTACGCCACCTTAAAGAATAGCAACGAAACGCTTATCTTGCATAGTGTTAAATCACTAAAGTGATGATTATGGTATTGACAAAATACGTCGAGATAATTAAAATTTGCGGCGCGTTTAAGGAGAACAATCAACAAAACCAAACCATATTGTGTAGGTGATAAAACATACTTATTAACTCTGAACTCACCATGATAATTTATTATAATATTTCTCAATTAAAGCGCTGTTTTTTTAAACAACATTATTGTATTGATACTTTAATCCAAACAAATGATATTTAATTGACAATACTTACAGTATACAAATTAATATAATACGGATAATAATAATCAACGACTTCGCACATCTATGTCTGTTTAAGGCATAATAGATGTGCACCTAGTAGATTATAAACCAATATTTTCAAGGAAAATGTGATACTTTTGAGTATTGCAACTCGATGTTTAATGAACTTTGTTAAAACCACTGACAACGAAAGAACACAAAACCTAGCCTGAATACGAATCGAAGTACAATAGTGTTTATATGAAAAACGAACAACAACATCGGCACTACTTACGAATTGGCGAGTACCTCAATAGCTAGCATTAACAACTAGTTCGATGACCCCCCAAATTTAATCCCATTTTAGATCGTACATTGCAAACAATGTTTTGCATGTGAAAAAAAAAATAGTTCTGCATAAGATACCAACACAATCTTTGGCACAAAACGACATTTGTAACAAACCAAATTAACATAGGACATACGTATAAGTATGGCACGACCAGCGAGTTACCATCATACGCAAACTAATCGTAACGTATGTGAAACGCGTTACCAATGTATTGCCAGTGTTAGGCATATGGAAAGCGGTCGCGTAGCGTATTACGAAGCTAGCTTACGTTATGCTTTCTTGTCAGCGTTTGGCGATCGTTTTCAACTTTTAAGTAAAGTTCTTTTTACCTTACTTTCGATAATCCGTCGTTTGCATATGCGATCTTTATGTAAACCATCGTGTACGCACATATGCTTAACATTAATACAGATATATCTTCAAGTATGAACCAGCGTATTCAACCGTACGCGGACGTGCTTGCAAACTCTACACCCTATCCCAAACCTTAATATAGTGAGCGTCTTTCCGGGAATACAAGATCGGCCATGAACTTGTATTCGGTAGTACGTTGAAAGGGTGGAAAAATAATGAATATCAATAATCTGAAATTCGACGGGCCTGCGTTCGGATAATGGATCCCTGACAATGCTGGTCGTGAGAGATACCGCTTCATTCGATTCATATTTCAATCATTGAAGGCGATAAAGGAAGGAGAAGATTGCAGTCACGGGATTGCGATTTTGAAGAGGATGTTTCCCAGATAGGCCTTTTATGAGGTTTCAGAAGTGGCACATCAATTTAATACATATCGGATGTTTTAGTGGCCAATATTTTAAGTATGTGAGGAGGTGTCATGTTTTTGTTCATTTTCACATGCTTATATCTCACTTAAAAAAATAATTTAAAACAAAACATGAAAATTCAAGATGATGTTTTAATCGCGTGGTAGCGGGTTTGGTTATTTTCGCAAACACAACACGTTATAACGTCAAATATATGCCCAAGAATGACAAACAGGGCGCAAATACGATACATGTGACATTTGTCGCTCTTTTGTGTCGCTGTCATGGTTATATTTGTTGTTGTTTGTTTTTGCTGGCGACAAATCGATTTGGCAGAAATAAGCCAACAAAGTGAAGCAATTCTTAAAATGGATAAGATTTAACAGATAACATTTTTTTTAAGTGCACTGAACTGGAACAAAATCCGAACCAAAACGTGAAGAGGATTTAAACCGTTCAGGTGAATACACGTGCCCTGGTCTCTAGACTTGCAATAAATAAGACGGGCATCTTACCGTAGATTATTATCTGCTTTCGCACATAACTGCAGCGTCCAAGAACAATCTGAACGTCTTTGGGAGTCATGATGCGTCCAAAAATAGCCAGACTGTGTTTAGTCACTAGGCTATACCCATGACATAGCCATACTGTCTGAGACTTAAGGAGCAACTAGGCTACACACAGGAACTAGATAGTATGACTGCAAGACTTTGAGGGGGAGCTAGGCTACGACTAGTCACTAGTCTGACTGTCCGTTAGTATATTGGAGTAACCCGGCTACGATTAGTCAATATCCAGACTATATCCAGGCTGCTCGGTGTAAATATTCTACGTCCAGGAGCTAGCCAAAATGTCTGGGGTCTTTGAAAGGTACCAGGCTATGACAAAGAAATATTAATGCCGATTGTGACTATTTGGGAAACATAAGGCCAAGAACAAGTCAGACTCTACGTGAGTTTTTGTGAATCACGATATTAATTCTAAGAGCTTGCAAGACTGTTTGCCAGTCATTAGGATTCGATCCGGGAAGGAAATAAGCAGAATGTCTGAGAATCATTATGTTACGCTTGTGGACAAGCCAGCTGCCCGGAGGTCTTTGGGAGTCACACTGTAATTGACAAAAATTAGTCAAACGGTCGTGGAGTCATACGACTATGAACTATCCAAACTTTCCGTTTGTCTTTTGAAGTCACTAGGTAACGACCTGGCACTGGTTAGACAGTCTTTGAGTCTTTGGGATTCACATGGATACAAATTAGATAAAAGTTATACTTAAAAAAAGTACACAGTTTAGCGTATTAAACTAAATTAAGAAGAATAAAATAATCGACATCTTGAATAGAGGAATACGGTTTTTATGTCTTGTGTTATCAAAGTTAAAAAACACACACATATAATAAAGAATATGAAGGAGAACAGTTTCAAATAATACTAGTATCAACAACACTTAAAATGTTTTACTATTAATATTCTGTACATGTCTTTTGTACGTTCATGACTGAGTTTTTGACGAAATGTTTTACAATTATAAAAATGTGAAACTTTGTTAGGCTTTCCCATTATTAATTATTATATATCTAGTTTACGTACATGACATATTGTTCCACGAAATATGTTTTAAAGTTATAAAAGCTGCAACATTGTTTTTAGGCGTTCATAGTATTTGTTGTTGTTAGCTCTAATTCTAGGTTTCAATAAACGTGTTATCGGTGTTATTTAACTGTTATTATTTTCTATGAAACTTTGCTGAGATCTTACACGGTCTCTAGAATAAACAAAGCTCAAAAGGAAATGATTTTTGTTATTGTGGAACACAGGACACAATACAGTATGTGTATTAATAGAAAAAACTTAAACAATTGAACATTAAACTTTTAATAGATATGTTGTTATAATTTATTTCAAGCAGGATATGATATGTTTGCATCGCTGAATCATTAACTATTCCGACTGATTATGCGAGCATTCAGTTGCGATGAAGTACTCAATACGTTAATGCACTCTATGTAAACTTATCTTAAATTCACATCCGCATGAATTAATCCGATAACTTAACTAATTAACTCAAGTTTAACTTAAATCAAGTGGCATACAAATGTTACTGATAGTTTATTTGCTATACGGCCACCGAAACCAACATAGACGACCAGTTAGTCTATATATATCTGATTGTTCCACAAAAAAAGTGAATATACGATGCGAGAACGAGATATTGATATCGATATCTCGCATTGTATTCTCGCAAACTCGCATCGTTATCTAGCAATATCGTAGCGTGATCTCGCATTCTTTTATTGTAATATCGTGTCTTCGCACCATGTTTTTGAATTTCAACAAAACTTATTAATAGACTGAACATGAGAAAATACTCTTTCATTGTTTAATCTCGTAACCTCGCATCGAAATCCCGCATCGCATTCTCGCATTCATGCATCGAGAGTGTCATTGTACAGTGCTCCAGCTAGGTTTTCATAAAGGCAGGGGGGGGGCTTTTTTGTCAAAAGGGCACTTTGGACGCGCAGTATTTTGTCAAAAGGGCACTTTCGAGCGCGCTGGCGTTTCTGGAATGCTTCCTCTTACATGTTAATTTATATGTTATTAATAATTGTTAGAATATATTATTCCCATTATAATAAAACAATTCAAATAAAATGTCTACAATGAGGAATAAATTAATTACAATGTATTTTAAAAAGAGATTTATTAATCATCATATGTAAAAAAAAAAAAAAAAAAAAAAAAATTTTTTTTTTTTTTTTTTTTTAAGGGCAGGGGGGCCCTAGGAAAGGCAGGGCGGAGGTTCGGGAGGGCAGGGCGGAGGTTCGGGAGCGCAGGGCGGGGCGCCCTTCAATTTAGGCCTTGCTGGAGCACTGATTGTAATTATGTACATTTGAATCGTTCTTCCGCGTTATCGCCCTTTACAATTCGGAATCATGATGCAAGGTTGCGATAGTACGATGCGAGGTTGCGATAATCCGATTCGAGATCCCGATTTTAATATTGAGATTTCGCGCCGTGTTTATGCAGTATAGACATTTGAAAAAAGCGAGAACGCGAAAACACTATGAGGAGATATGATATTACAAAGCGATATAGCGATATTAATACATAGAAATTGCATCGAGTCTCGCTATCGTTTTCTCTGTACTCGCCCTTGTTAATCAGACGTAGACAAGGCGTCAAAATATGTTACACTTACAGAACACAGTAAGCAATTGTTAGTCAAAAGGTCAATAATGAAATGACGAAAGAGATGTTACTTTCTCTTTGCAAATGGCACACCAAACACGGCCTTGTGCGTTGCATCAGCAATTCCTTAATATATTCAATGAAAATGTAATGATAATGGTTAAACATTTATTAACATCTAGGTATATCAAGTGTTATCTTTTTGCAAAAATACTTGTGCATTATAAACATTGTAAATTATTGTTTAGCAGCAGCAGTTCTTGTAGGCTCATAATGTTTTAATTATTGTCATCACGGTTTTCAAATTAAGTTAGTTAAAAAAATCATTTGATTTTAATCTACGAAAACATTAGGTCTTAAAACGTGTTAATGACCACATATATGTTTATCCAACCACTACGCTTGCCTATTGTGTATCTCAATCTCGAAAGGTGTGAATGAGAATTGACAGATAATTATTGGCTTTATGAATGCGACATTAAAATATGAGTTTAATTGACATCATTAAAATATAAATTCAAATTGAAATCTTACAGGAACATTTTTGATATTTGATGTTTAATTCAGCTTTAAAAAAACGGTGCAGTCAGTGTACCCTAATAACGTAACAAATTAACAGGCACGCGTATACTTTTATAGTCGTAAATATTGTTATTGAATACATGCAAGAGGCAAAGCTGCACAACCAAATAGTATCGGGTATAAAACTCTCATCACGCGTGTCTAGCCCTTCTGTTCAAAGTTGAAGTTATCGTATACGAAGTGGAATGCTTTACAACACGTACAATATTTAAGTTTGCAAATGTTTTAAAGACGTTATCTGATATGCCTTCGAGTATATTTATAACCTTAATAGAAAGACATTTCGTATTTGCAAAATGAAGTCATGCATGACCTGCATTACTAGAGAAGCACCTTCATTTCGATTGTTTTTATATATAACACTCATTTGCAAACACGACAAAAAGTGTTTATGCCTATTCAGAATTGTGAACCGATTGCTATTCAGAATTGTGTACCGATTGCTATTCAGAATTGTGAACCGATTGTTATTCAGAATTGTGTACCGATTGCTATTCAGAATTGTGTACCGATTGCTATTCAGAATTGTGTACCGATTGCTAAAAACCGATGGAAGGTGAAATTTGTCAGGATATTTTAAAAAGCTTTATATGAAGCAATTATTAAGAAGCGGATGAGTTAAATATAAATTTTATAAATATGCTGTACGAAACACCATTATTATCAACTTCAGACATTATTTATATGAATATCTCAATTTATTAGTATGGCAAAAACCAGGTCATCGAACAGCGTGTTCACTTTTTCAATGTAACTGTTTCCAAATTCTACATGAAACATTCTGATTTTGAATTATTTGAAATTTGAAATTGCCGTTTTTTATTAACAAGCTGTTATTGTTACCGGCCTGTTAATATCCAACTGTCTTTCTTCAATATATGAGTCAATGTAGTGCGGAGCCGTGGTCTATTTGTAGCACACTTAGGCCAGTGGTCGAAGATTAGATCGCTCGATCAACAATCACCTACTAACTCGTCTTGTACCTTAGACGTTAACCCGAGTTGCAGTGTAAAAGGCGCTTCACGACGTGCAATACAAACATGGTCATCTGAGGAACGGAGAGTCTCCTGTTGCTCGAACTAATTCCTTTACCAGATTAACAAGTCTTGTTGGGTAGATGGCCAAAAGCTGGTTAAAAGCAGTTTAAAATGCATTTCACAAAATACTTGGGTTTTTTTTCTGTTTTTTTTTTCAAAATATGTGCAACTCACAACGGTGCGTCATGAAAAGAATATATATTTGCGTGATGATGTATATTAGCAACGTTTGTGACGCTGATATTATTGGTCTAACTGTAGCTACCGCATGTGATGTATTATGACATACCAAACGAATCTCTTCCGGGATCGAAGAATAATTAAGAGTAGCCAAAACAACCACCAGTTAGCCCACCAGGAAAGTGACAAGTTTCTGATTTAGTTAGATTTAGTTACTAACGAGGAATAAACTCCACTCGTCACGAAAATGGAGCTTTAAGATTAATATTGTGTGGCAAAGCCTGAAAGCAATAACAAAAAAAATCAATGGTTTGTATCTTAAAGTCTTGAAAACAAATATTGATTATGAAGATATACACGTATTTAAGTCGTACATTTGTAGGTTCAATCTTCTCCAGATCTCGCCATAACATGCCATCGAATATAGACGCAAACATGACATGACATACCTTGAGTAACCATTTATTAGGATTTATCAGCAAATTTTGGTAGACCGTTATGTTTTGAAGCATGCGATTAAAAGACTGACCCTCTTTGTATCATACGATATAAAACAACTTTTGTCAGATCCCATATATGCCTCGACTTTTGTAAAATTGATAAGGTCGTTATTGTGCGTATTGTATACACATGCTATTAAAACAAATGTGAGAGACATTATACGCACACTATTCGTAGAAAGATTATGTGCGGTATCCCTGTCAAGTCGACATGCAAATGTTATCATTACGTTAGGTTCAGGACTGAAACAAATAGACAGAAGTGAGTACATGCTTATGTAAACGAAAGCGCTTATTTCGAAACAAGGATTTTTGAAGTCGCTTCTTTCAGTAAACAAAAGTAAGAACTACTTAATGTAAATAAGAACAATACTGCACCTTAAAATTATTACATGATTAGACAACGTTATAAACTATTTTAGAATGTACATAGCTTCCAAGTCAAATATCTTAATACAATTTAAAAATAAAGATGCAGACAAAACGCAATTTTAATTATTCTAATTCAGTATTTTGAAGGAATATGACTACCCGAAAGCCATCGCTGGCAAGATATCACTTCTCCCTAAACATTTTCAACGAATGAAACTGTTTTATATTTCAGAGTAGTTCTTGAGGACCTCTCACCAAAACAATCTGAACCGTTCTGACATACAAATTACAGTCTACAATTCAAATACACATAATGAGGCATGCCATTCTCAGATTGAAGCGATAACGTGTCTAATACAAGATTAACATGCGTAAGGCTTAATTTTGTAGCTCTTGTTTCACATAACCCTTTTCAATAATAAATGTAACAGCCCAATTTTCTGAATACCACTGTTTGTCGGTGTACACCATGACTAAGGGATTGTAATATCTGAAAATTAGCCATCAATTTGTAGCCGCGTGGTCGCTTTAACTCCGAGGACCAGTCCGATGATTTGGTTGCTTACATCGTATTCGGAATATGAATATATGTATATATGTATGGTATCAGAAAATAGCCTTTAGCAATTGACCGTTTTTGCAAAAGTTGACAAGCAAGAATAATTTTGACTGCCAGAAACTTTAAGAAATTTAAAGTGACAGTTCGCGGAATAGATCATTGTTTTGCATATTTATCGTATAGAGCGAAATAAACTTTACATACATTTATTGAAATATATTTTGTATCGAGGTTGACATCAACAACCTGGTCAAAATCGTTTTTGAATCGATAAAAAAATATATAAATGATCATAAATACATGCAATAGGCGAAACTCATTGCAGCGTCGCGAGTTATGCAAATTATTTTATATTTAGCTTTCGCTAAACATTATTAGCATATGGAAGATAAATACATAGATTTAGCAAAAACGTACCGTTGCAACTCAGTTTCCGTCTGTAACAGATGTATTTGTATTTGTTCTTACCTTCTCTCCGCTAAATTCGCCCGTATCAGTAATTTTGTTTGTTTATGTTTAAATTAACGTGTCGAATCATGAATATTACTTAGGTCGTTTTCGAACTTTAACGTACTCGACCCCGAAATAAAAATCGCTATATTGTTTATTTTCAACCGATGTCAACCGGATTTTCAGTGATATCCTCAATAAAAACACGTTTTCTTATATATATATATATACTATAAAGGCTTCTTCAGTGTTATCTTCCTAGCAGTCGTGTCTTCTGACTGGATAGAGTTAAGCGGCAAGGTGTCCTCCTCTGATGACCACATCTACAATGAAAGTGCGTTCAAGGATAATCTGCAGAACAATGACACCGCGGGCTTCCCAGAGCCGCATCCGCTGCCATGTGACACACAGGATGTACCCTACTTTCGAGTAGGCGACGATGCGTTCAGCCATGGTCTGGACCGGCGGCATCAGCAGGGGGAGCACGGACCTCGATCTGGACATGCACTGTTACCTGGGCCTGAAGAGCTTCATCCTCAGCTGGAGCCTTGGCCTAGATCTTTGTATAATCAGTTGGCTTCTTCTTTGCAGGCCAATATTAAATTGAGAACAGCGAACGAACTTGAACTGTAGACGATCGGCAACTGTGAGGACCAGCCGAGGGCGGCCGCTTTCATACGTGGCAAGCTGGGATTCCGACGAGGCCGAGCCGTGATTGGACAGTGCTAATGCAGTGGAGTTCCCGTTTTATGATCGTGATCAACGCGTGATCAACAGTGCTACATACGCGATAAGGCCGCGGCTAGCCGATGTAACTTTCCTCTTTTTTTCCCCGCGTTTAAACGCGCGCGAACCAATGTCTAACCTTATACGCGGCTGGAAGTGGTTAGCCGTGCTTAAGTATTGTTTCAGCAGTGGAACAGCCGCCGACGGCCAGACCAAGTACACAACACGTCCAAAGCACAGCCAAGCCAAACTTGACCAGAACTTACCACTTTCGACCACGTCCACCAGATTTTCTAAACTTTTTGTACGTGATTAAGCCTTAATGCGCTGTGTGACCGGGCCTGTAAAATGTCTTGTAAACTGTTTCGAATAGTTGCGCAAACACACTATATACATATAGCGCACATTTGGTTTGAACCTCATCGAAACGGAACAACAACACTTATGTCATCGAATCAGCGGTACTTTGTTAAGATGAAAATGGCGTCAGCAGCTCGGACTTGGAGCATTGTTAGTCAATATTATTTACAAAAAAGCTAATGCGACGTTTTTTGACACATTCATTTTGTAATCGGAGTTAAAGGCTTACTAATTACGATCAGATAGTTCATCTGTTCAGTGTTATTTTTCCTAATTATTACTCAACAAATTGAATATTCAAAATATAGAATGCAGAGTTAGAGAGTCGCAGAGTCAATTTGTTCATATAAAAACGTATACCAGCGGGGTCAGGGATACCTTAAATAAACCGCGTTCACCCGTGTTATGTGCACATAAAATCAAATTTACGTTAAACAAAAGGCAGCCTTTAATATCAGAGATGATTTTAAAGAACTACTAAACGATCAATTGTTTCAACACAACTGAAACTTAGCACTTGGTTATACCATTCGTCTTGTCGATCAACCATACTGACGCGACGGCTCTTCACAAAGGAATCCGTGTAGGTCCTACAGCAATAATTCCATCCCTCCCCCAAAAAAANAAAAAAAAAAAAACAACAACAATACAGCCTGCTTACCAATGGCAAAAAGTAACATTTTCTCAAAAAATCTGACAAACATTTCCAAAAAAAGATGCCAAACGTTTTTTATAAACTCAATAATTGGTTTATTGTTTTTTTTTTATACAGCAATACAAATCCATAACACTTTATAATATAAATTTTAAAATGCAGTTAACCATGCACTTATAAACAACTGGAATAAGGATATTTATTATCATATTAATAATGTTTAATTTTCCCCAATTATATGGTTTATCGCGTTTTTTTTTCGCAATCTAAAAGGCAAAGGCTGTTAAATATAAAGCAATAAAAAACAAAAAGCACTGTACAGACTGCCAAATAAATTCTCTTCCATCTTGGTATAGACAATCCCAGAAATCGATACCTCCCGGATTACCCGCCCCTGAATACTCTCGCGCGCCTCCAAAACGGTACTGAAGAAATAAACATGGACCTATATATGTGTGTATAGGTCCCTACGCAAAACAAAGAAGCGAAACGGTTTTATCAAATATATTTGAGGATTTAAAGAGTTTCTGTTATTGATCTGACAACCACATAATAGTTCGTGTTTGTTTTTAAATGTAAATTACGTAATTAGTAGAAATAAGGTTCATCTGCATTCGTTTAAGAGTAATAAAACACAGCATGGACATGGACCTATTTGTGTAGGTCCCTGGCATGAATAAGGTCTTGATTGTCATTTAACATGTTATTTAAAGGTNATATATTGATAGATCTTTGTTAATATCTCCGGCACTATTTACGCTAAAATCACAACGTTTACTTCAAACTTTAGATATTTCTATACCTTTATAATTATGCTTGAATAATTTTATTCCATAAAGAAATAATTAAATTTTATACAAAGGCATTACTGAAAGGTATGCTTAAAAATGCCAACTCGGCCTTAAACATTACGTGTTGTCACTGAATATTGTTGCAGAGACACATATTTTATGAATCTATCGTGTATATTTTTTATTTAAATTATATTGATTTACGATGTGATACATATCGACAATTGGTTTCATGTTTCACATGTTTTCAATCCTACTGTGCGAAGTCATAAAGTACTGTTTATTGGAATAAAGCAGGTGTACACTATGATAAGGTTGTAATCTGTCCAAATTCTTCAGTACCGTTTTCAATCGCGGGTTACGTAATAGCCAATATGGCGGCGCCCATATTATCGATTCTGGGATTGTCTATACTACGCCCAGATCTGACAGTTACCATTTCGAAATTATTTAATATTCTGTTTATTCTATGTTTATTTTTAAATTACGCCTCGAAGCCAAATTAAATTTCACATTATTTTGCATTGAAAAACACACACAAAATTATCGAAATTATGTCACTATTTCGAAAAAATGACGTTATTATTCCCGCGAAATTCTCCAGTTTAGCTCTTTTCAATGGTAAATATACTAAATAGAAAATGCGTTGGTTTCGGTAACACCTCGGCTTTGAGCCCGTACATACCGATATAATATTTGCTAAATTTAGCAACACAATTCAGTACACATTTTTTTGTTCCTGTTTTTCCAAGATTTCTCTTCGCCAAGTGGGTAACGAATGAACACTTAGTGCCACAACTGAAGTTAACCATGAACATGTTTCTCAAGAGCTAATCAATAAATGGCATAAGGCACTCTGGCCAATATTTCTCATTTTCTAAAAACAAATGTTATTTGGAGTAATTGTTTTTCAGTTTATTGTTTTCATGTTGTAGCAAAGTACCTTGTAAAAGAAATTGAAAATAATTGGAATTGTATTTGCATACTGAAGAAATTCTTTTATTGTGGTGAATAAAAAGTATCAATGCCCTGGTTCGGACACAAAACCCAAAATTAGATACAATAGATACAATAGATTTAGAACATCAGTAAAACGCATTAAAAAAAAACACTCATGCGATTAGAACGAACAATAACATTTGTTTCTTCTAAATTAACTTATTAGTGGTTATAAACGTATCATTATAATTTAAGTTTGCAAATTGTTGAATAAATTAAATATAAAAAAAAAAAACAGATCGAATATTAACTATGAAAACTAAGCACCTTTTAGCCACATTCGTGTGTTGTAAAAAAGCTATTGCTACCCAAATGTTTTGCTCTGCCTCAAACATATACAAAGTAAAACGTCAGCTGCTTCAGCATGAGAGAAATCTTGAAAAAGCACGTGGTCCATTGTGAAAGTGTGTGGTCCTTCCTAATAGTATGTGGTTCTTAGTGAAAGTATGTGGTCCTTCCTAATAGTATGTGGTCCTTAGTGAAAGTATGTGGTCCTTCCTAATAGTATGTGGTCCTTCCTTATAGTATGTGGTCCTTAGTAATAGTTTGTGTTTCTTACTAATAGTATGTGGTACTTAATTTGTGGCAAGGATTCAATTGCCTAACGATATGACAAACAACACATGATGTACAAATACACTGCGCACACACATATAACAACTTGGGTCACATAATTTGAACGACGATTTCAGCGAATCGGGATTTACACCAGTTAGAAGTAGCTTTGAACGCCACACTTGGTCAAAAATTATTTTCGAGACAAGCAAAAAATAAAAACAACCCTTCAGCATCACCAACCAAGCTTAACAGCAACACAAGGAAACATAATTTAATTACACCACCATAAAACCACCGAACAGCCAGACTCAAACCAGAGCAACAAAACTGAAATCCCATAAGGCAAGACGATGAAATTAAACTAAAATACATGAAAGAATACAGGTATCGTAGAATGCATTACCAAACACAGCTCATAATATATGTCACTAAATCAAATTTCGCTAGTTATTACAACTATGTAGGAGTATTTAATTTAGTAAAGCTGCTACGATGTATACGGTTAACTATTTTGGTTCTATCTCGAATGTATATCTAACTTTTTCTGGTTTTATTTACATATTTTAGTGTGTTTTTTTTTACATATTATTACATGTTTAAATAACAAACGGAAACACTGGGAATACTTTTTAATAAGACAAATGTTTAGAGACTATATTTAAATTAAAAGTAATCCTATCAGGATCCGGAACCGGGACCTGTGGAAGTAAATGCCATTGTACGTTGACTGAGCTATCCAGGATTTTGATGTGAATATAATATTTCAAACGTCATCTTAGCTTAACAAATATATCCGATTTTGATTGTTGGATTATCAATAACACAAACGATACTTTAAACATGGTCTGAGTCAAGAGTGTTATTTGTCTTGTCGAAATGTAATGTACATATGATTCATGTAATATTTGCCCTTTCATTGAAAATTGAGCACGTTTTAGTAAAGTCCTTTCGTTAACAACAAATCAGAATTTTATATAAGAAAACGAACTCTGGATGCAATGACTACTTGGAATTTTCATGAACTGTCATGGTCGATCATGACTAATACAACTCTTGTGTATTTGATATTTTGCATTCTGACTGGACAAACATATGACATCACGGTACATTGCTGAACGCTCATAGGACAGAGATTGTATCTCACAACAAGACACATGCAAGACAAGGGACATAATCACTTGTACAGAGACATAGACACATACAGTAACACTGAACTATCCTTCAAATACCATATAAATGTAGAATATACAAATCAGGCTATGTACTATTAAGCCATTACAGCGTTTCTATTACTTGTTTACTGAATGCCAAAGAACTCGCTAAACCGCACGTACGTTCCTGAAAACGTAACCACGTAACCAAGGTTTCATTATGCAGTGCAAGGACGCGAGTGTTTCGGCATTTGAAACGAAATCGCCATTTGAAACGAAATCGCATTTAAAATCGTCACAAAGTATGTGTATGTGTTTATATGTTTTATTAAAGCATATTTAATTACAGTGTTTGGAATATGTGGCTCGATTGAAACTGGTGAGATTGAATTTCACTTTTCGTTGAATGAGACCAGAAAATCTACATTGATACGTCTAGCTGATTTCTGCATTAAAGCATTTAAACTCAGTGCAGAAAATGTATAACTTTATGAGCGAATATCTTTTTTCCCAGAATTGAAATTTTATATATAATATCAAATTGCATTTGTGTATCAATCAATTTAAACATTCATTTATTTATTTTTAAATTAAGAGATATCTTTAACGTATTACATTCTCACAAAAATCATAAATTTGTAAAGATGCACAAAATGCTGCTGTTATTATGACGCAAGTGTATGTATTTATTATTACTTTATTGTGTTTGTTTTACGATGAGCTGTATATGCTTAATTTGCAAATAAACTATCTGTTCTGTTCTGTAAATAACGTAGAATTTGCTCTAATGACATAATTGTTTACGTGCTGTCTAAACCGTTCAGCAAAAAATGTGTTACCTCTAAATTTCTCATACTTTTTGTGCAGACTTTTTTTCGAAAGAAATTGATGCAAATTAAAGGGTAATTTCTTTGATGAATAAGTCGTTTCTTTGATCGTTGATCAAAAACTTTCTACCCACAAAGAATTACCTGATTATAACAAGTTTAAAAAGACAGCGATAGTTGTGTTGGCAATGCATATAATTTGTCGTGTGGGGATTTGAAACTCATCATGGAAGCGACAATAATGCAGTATGTAACGAAACCTGACGACAACGGACATGCTCTTTGAATGACCGCAACAGCTTTGGCGAGTAGAGCTATGGCGGTAAGGTTTGGTGAGTAGAGCTTTGGTGGTAGGCTTTGGTGGGTAGAGCTATGGCGGTAGGCTTTGGTGATTAGAGCTATGGCGGTAGGCTTTGGCGAGTAGAACTATGGCGGTATGATTTTGGTGAGTAGATATATATTGCGATAGGCATTGGTGAGAAGAGCTATGGCGGTAGGCTTTTGTGAGTAGAGCAATGGCGGTAGGCTTTGGTGAGCAGATCAATGGCGGTAGGCTTTGGTGAATAGAGCTATGGTGGTAGGCTTTGGTTAGTAGAGCTATGGCGGTAGGCTTTGGTGAGTAGAGCTATGGCGGTAGGCTTTGGTGAGTAGAGCTATGGCGGTAGGCTTTGGTGAGTAGAGCTATTGCGGTAGGCTTTTGTGAGTAGAGCTATGGCGGTAGGCTTTGGTGAGTAGAGCTATGGCGTTAGACTTTGGTGAGTAGAGCTATGGCGGTAGAGGTATGAGATGTTTATATGTTAATGTGATTTAATATTAATGTATTTTCCTTAAAAAAAAAACAACAACAACAACAACTAAAAGTTGTTTATGTATAAACAAGAAAAATATCTTATATTTGATAATTGAAATAAATGTATATTTTTTCACTTATGAAAATTGGTCAAGAAGAATGTTATAAGTGTAATAACATTCTAACGAAAACATGTTTATTCCTTATATTGTTGATTGACCCTTTTAAATTATGTATATTTTGTATATTTTATATTTACTTTATGCTGTCAGTGTATATGTGTTTTAATAACGATGCGCTTATCATGCTTAAGTCTGAATAAACTATCTTGCTATGTTCTGAAAATGACAGCAAAAGTGTGCCACATGACTTTCGTAAATGTCTCTGAATGTTTTCTACTTTCTAAAATGCGCATGCTGTGTACATTTAAATCTAGGGATGCAGAGATATATGTGTCTTGATTCACTGCTCTTGTAATGATTTGTTATCCTGTACATTATTTTAAGTGGCGGAACCGGTAAAGATCACAAAAAGATTCGATTTTACTAAGCCAGGTAAGATTCAAATAGTTTAAATGCATTTTTTTTCCGCAATTGCTCTGTTCTATGAATAATTCAACGTTGTTTTTGTGTGTGCGTTTAAAATTAAAAAAAAGAAAAGAGTCAGATGAATAGAAAAATAGATTGGGGTTCTTGAATTTATCTGACCAGTAAGCCTCACACGGATCGAGAAGCTTTTTCGATTTTACATTTCTTCACCTTTTTGGATAAATGCATGTACATAATAACACTAACATTATACGTTCTTTAGATTTATATTTACTTAACCTTTTAGTCGCGAATGGAGCCACCTGAGTTGTTTCGTGTTTTTTTTCCCCTAAAGTCATCAAACACAATAAAGTACAATTTATCGGCTTTATTATTATACAATGTGCATATAATCAATATTACGTGATAGTAATTGTCAATATATATAT
>VMBQ01007819.1:5812-23745 GCA_007657795.1 Dreissena rostriformis
GTTCTGGTCGGATGATTTTTCACAGAGTTATGGCCCTTTGAAATTTTCCATTGTACATATAGTGCAATTCTTGTCCGAGCTATTTCTCAGCAACTTATTACGGGAATTCAATGAAACTTTATGGGAAGCTTCACTACCAACAGGAGATGTACATATTATCAGCTGGTTATGGTCGGATGCTTTTTCACAGAGTTATGGCGCTTTGAAATTTTCTATAAACTTTACATATAGTGCAATTCTTGTCCGGGCTATTTCTCCCCAACTACTGACTGGAATACAATGAAGCTTTATGGGAAGCTTAACTACCTTGAGGAGATGCGCATGTTATTAGTGGGTTCTGGTTAGATGATTTATTTAGAGAGTTATGGCCCTTTGAAATTTTTAAGTTGCTAAACCATTCATCGTATTATTTTGTCCAAAGTTATGCCCCTCAAGACGTTTCCTTTTATCTGAATATATAGTGCAATATTGTGACAAAAAAAAAATGGGGAGCATCACCCGTCTCCGACGGTTTCTTGTTTGTTATTATAATTGATTTTAATTATGCCCCCCTTCGAAGAAGAGGGGGTATTGTTTTGCTGGATGTCGGTCGGTCGGTCTGTCTGTCGGAAGACCAGTTCGTTTCCGATCAATAACTTGTGAACTCAACTCAATTTATTCAATAATAAGGCCTCCGGCCCATTATATATAGGCAACAATAGAAAATTATTTACATCCCTCGATCAACATTTTGCTTAGAAATGATTTGGTGAACAAACATTGCGAATAGTTCTTTCACAACTGGAGCTCATTAATAATTAAAAGTCAGTCAGTTCTAATCCTCTGTCATACCAGTTAAAAAGATATTGTTGACAACTATCATTTTACCTTATACAATGGAAGAATGCATGAAATTCACAGTCAAGAAATGAAAGATTACTATCGTTTAAGCAATATATACAAAGTCTTTGTTCTCGGTCAATATTCATGTGTCTATCTACCTCTATTCTAAGTTTATGATTGGAACATCTAAATTGGAACTGATTGACCGATTGGCTTGATACTTCGCATGTGCATTGGCCTTGGACAGTAGATGACCCCTGTTGAAATTGGGGTCCCTATATAAATGTCAAGGTCACTGTGACAATAAGTGTCAAATTCGTTTCCGTTTGGTATGTCCTCAAAGGATTGAGTGATGGGCCTCATACTTTGCAGATGAATTGACCTTAAACAGTAGATAATCCCTATTGAAATTTAGGTCAGTATTGTTGCAAACAATCATGTGTCAAGGCCCTGTTTTTTGGGGGGGAGGGCATCAGTCTCCGACCTCCGAGCTGTTGTTTATTACTTACTGCCTCATGTGGTGTATTTTATAATCTCCTAAAGGCTTTTCACCATGATGTTTAATTGCAGCGGAATTTCCGTGCCTTAAGTTCGAAATCACTCTGATTTGTTATTATGTTTTTTTCAGCGCTTGACATTTTCACAAGTGCTCGCAGGCTCTTTTCTGACTGTTGGTTTTATTGTGCTCACAACTAATCAAATCATGAACTTGCCGATCAGCTGTTTGTGTATATAAGATGTGTGTCAGGTTAATCAGTTTCATAACTTAATCCAGTTTGTCACTGTTTGTTTTCTGTGTGGTCAAACAATAACCAGGCTTTTCCGACTTAAAACATCCACAGTTTTAGGTCATTGCACTTGCCACCTTTGACAATGTTCCCTCTTTGAATTTGACATAATGCTAGCTGTCAATCAAGTCTTCTAAAAAATCTTAACAGCCAATCAGCGCTTAGGTTGCGGAATGCAAGCTGTCCATGTGGGGGTGAATTCAATAACTGTACTTGTCACAAATCAATACTAATCTTTGCTTGAGCATTTTCAAAATGGGCTCCGAAAAAAGTTTATCCATATTGACCAAGTTTATCCTAAATTTGATTGGTATAATCTTGTATTGACTGATCTTGTCTTGAATTTTGATTGGTCCAATGTCATATTGCGAGGTTCACTCTGTATCTCGCTAGCATAATTCTCTTCCAATATTATCAAGTCATTTGATAACAACTGATATAAATTGTCTTTCAATTATTAATTAAAACACAATCTGTCTTGAAAATGCTTTTTTAATAGTTTTCAGAATCGGTTTGATAACCATGAAATCGCGAATCTTGAAATAAAAAAAGTAGCACGTATGTATTTTAAAACAGGTTCATCAATGTGCAATTTTTAGCTCGGCTGTTTTCGAAGAAACCCCGAGGTATTGTCAAAGCCCTCTCGTCTGCCGCGTCGTCGTCGTAGGCGTCGTGGTAGGCGTCGTCGTCCGAAAACTTTAACATTGGCCATGACTTTTGCATTATTGAAGATAGCAACTTGATATTTGGCATGCATGTGTATCTCATGGAGCTGCACATTTTGAGTGGTGAAAGGTCAAGGTCATCCTTTAAGGTCAAAGGTCAAATNGACTAAGAACAGACCCTTGTGGGATGCCTATTTTTGATGTCATTAATGGTGATTTAAAATCATTGATCTTTAAGTAAAATTTTATATTTGACATAAACTCTTTAAAATAAATCCACAGTCTTCCTCTAATGTTGTTTTCTTCAGCTTTTTTCAACAGAACCGCCCTCCAAACCTTTTCAAAGCATGACTCAAAATCCATTGTCACTAATACGGTATTTTTAGATTTTCCCATGTTTTCTTGTATATTGTTCACCATTTTAAGAACTGCCTGTGTACATGACCTATTTTTTCTGTATGCATATTGAGTATTTGAAAACACATTTTCAGATTCTAGCTTCCATGTGAGCCTTAGTTTGATGATTTTTTCCATGAGCTTTCCAACCACACTACCTAAGGTAATAGGTCTATATGTTTTGGCTTCATTGTAGTTGTCCTTGTTTGGTTTGGGCAGCATAACTTTGGGGTCTAGTTTAAAACCGTCTGGCAGTTTACCTTGCTCCCAACATCTCTGAAATAGAAACTGAAGTCCCATGCACATCTGTTCTCCTCCCTTAGTTATCATTGTACCCAAAATTTGTTCTTCTGGACTTGGAGCACTTAGTTTATTCATACCCTTAATTACCTCTTCTACTTCTTTTATTGATATATCACTTTCCTCAACTTCTGTTGGTGTTTGTGTCAATTGTTGCCTTTCTGTTTCTTCTATTATTACGACATCTTGTTTCACTTTTTCATACCATTCTGGTAAATGATATTTAACTGCCAACTTTTCTTGACCAATGAGAATTTTCATCTCTTTGTAGATATCTTCATCATCTTCTGCCAAAGAATTATCATTTCTTAGTATTGGTTGAATCACTGGTTTATTGTAATTATTTCTTGTTTTGTTTATAAGAGACCAAAATTTGTTTGTCTTTTTTGGATCTAATTCTTTTGATACATTTTCTAAGTACATCTGTCTCGATTTTTCAACAGCCTGTACAAACTGTTCTCTGCATTGATTAAGTTTCATTTGATTACTAGGATCTGATCTTTACTCAAAGTTCCGTTTGCACTTTTTGAATTTCTTTCTTAACTCTGTCAGTTCCTTTGTCCAGTACCCTTTGCTATGTTTCCAAACATTTTTTTCCAGTATTTCTTCAGCACCATTTGTTGTGGTTTCCACTAAAGAGTTGTAAATGATGTTCACATCTGTTTCTGTTGTGTGTTTTTCAATCCACTGTTGAATATTTTCATTGCACCAATGTTTCCATTTTAACCAATCAGTGTTCTTAAGGTCCCATCTTGTCTCTGCTTCCCAGCTTTCCTTATCTCCCAATTCAAACACTATAAGTTTATGGTCTGAGTTAAGGTAGGCCTCTTCTTGTACTTTCCAATTTTTGATCTTGTCAACTAATGTGTTAGAAATAATAGTTAAATCTATAATGTGGTCCTTTCTGGTGCATGTTGCATTATTTGTCACTGTTAGTTCTTTTCCTTGTAAGTATTCATGTAAAAGGCATCCTAGTTTATTATTGTTCTTATCTTGCCAATACTTGTGATGTTCATTAAAGTCCCCTAGTAGCATCAAAGGTTTACCATTCCTTTAAATATGTTCTATTGTACTGAACAGTTTTTTCATTATTTCACCATTATCTGGATCCTATATAGATCCTATTATAAAACTGTGCTTTTCTTCATAAATTTCGCACCAAACTGCCTCAATGTCACATGACCTGAAATCTTTTCTTTCAAAAACTTTGAAAATTTTGTCAATCATGAGTCCCACACCACCTCCTTGATTAAATCTTCTTTCATTAATGTTTTTGGCCTAGAAAAACATTCAGGTCACGGTAACAACTACAGATATGTTACGCTACAGTACATCAGGATTATCTATCTATCTATCTTCGGATACTGTTGAACTCCCCTTTCGGGTATTATGAACAGATCGCGCTGTCAGTGCAAGAAAAAGATAGATACAATATTGTACAATAAAGTATTGANAATCTTTTTATATTGACAACCACTGTGAATCTGTTTATATTGACAACCACTGTGCATCTCTTGTTATTGACAACCACTGTTTATCTGTTTATATGACAACCACTGTGCATCTGTTGCTATTGACAACCACTGTGAATCTGTTTATATTGACAACCACTGTGATTCTGTTTATATTGACAACCACTGTGCATCTCTTGTTATTGACAACCACTGTGCATCTGTAAATATTGACCGCCACTGTGCGATCATTGCTATTGACAACCACTGTGCATCTGTTTATATTGACAGCCACAGTGCATCTGTTGTTATTGACAACCACTGTGCATCTGTTTATATTGAAAACCACTGTAAATCTCTTGTTATTGACAACCACTCTGTACCTGTAACTATTGACAACCACTGTGCATCTGTTGCTTTTTACAAACACTGTGCATCTGTTGCTATTGACAACCATTGTGTATCTCTTGTTACAGTAGACTTAGCCAATACCGGACTCTCCGAATACTGGAGATCTCCCGATTCCCAATGGGCCAGTCCCGCATTTTCCCCTTCTATTTCTTTGTTAAAAAATGTTGAATAAACTGAACTCTCTCAAAACCGGAAACCGAACAGATATCTCCTTGAATTTCGTCATTTTCAACGATCTGTTGCTAATGACAACCACTTTTTATCTTTTGCCTTTTGACAACCACTTTGTGTCTGTTATCTGCAGGTTGACATAGTGAGTAACAAGTTTGCAGTGGAGTGGATGACAGACTTTGAGACGTTTCAAGACGCCCTGGAGCACGAGACTTCATATACCTCCAACCTGACACACTCTATGAGCCTGGTACTGGACGAGTTCTATGCTACATTAAAGGTACTTTAAACGGGACTTTGTAGCATGACTAGAAACGCCCTTAAGCTTCATCATAAACATTCAAAACATAGCATGTAAATATCAACTCAAAAATGTAAAACATTTAACCAAAAACATTTAAAAAAATTACATCAACTTTACCTTGTGCAACCATATTTTTCAGGGGTTAAAATGTAGTGGATGTTTGTATGTTTGTTCTGGTTAAAAGGACGATTTTTTGTTAAAGTAAAGCGAGGAAAAATATTTTGATAAGTGCTTGCGCGAATATAAATATGTAATTTTTCTCACATTACTTAGACATATCTAAGAAAGCAAAGAAACTTTTTTGATTTAATGCTTTTGATGATTTTTTCCCTATTTTCTCCCTGATGTGTGTTGTAGTAATTGAGTAACAAAATTAACATTCCAACACCATGTTCCATTTCAATGAATATTTACAGTGGATTTAAAAGAATGTTGTTGGGGCTGCTACTGGCTCTACTAAGAGCATAACTGCTATGACCATTGCTTTGAGTTGTCTTGACCCGAGCAAAGTATAAAGTAACCTAGGGTCACGGTAATACTTAATGGAAACGCAGATGTGTTTGAAAAGGTGAAAACATAGATTTATGCTCCTTAAAATGCGAAACTGTTGAATATTTACTGTGGAAGAGTGTTTTGAAAGAGATAAGGTATAATTTGTTGTCTTCTCGTTTTATTTTGTAATGTCAATCTAATTGATTTGGAAAGGCGGCTTTGAAAACACAATGGCGGAACTCTGAGCGCATAATAAAATTAAAATAAAAATAACATTAAAAATACTCTGGATTTAAAAATTACATTTTTATTAAATTGTCGGTAACACCCTTGCATCATTGGCCTTAAAGAATGCAATATGTATTGCCGAAACAATTAACCTGATATTATATAATAACATGTGTGTGAATCCGTATGGGTGATTGAGGGAGACATTGCTAGGAAACATAATATGAAAATGTTGCTCACTGCATTTTACATGCATTGAAGAGAGAAATAAGGAAGTGGGGAATTATAAAAATATGAGCCTCGCTTTGTGAAAAGGGGGTTTAATGCAGGTGCGTAAACTGTCATCCCAGATTAGCCTGTGCAGTCCGCACAGGCTAATCAGGGACGACACTTTCTGCGGAACCTGGATTTTCGTCAAGAACAGTCTTCCTAAAAACGAATAATACAATAAAAGCGGAAAGTGTCGTCTCTGATTAGCCTGTGCGGACTGCACAGGCTAATCTGGGACGACACTTTACGCACATGCATTTAACCCCCTTTTCACAGAGCGAGGCTCATATGTAATCTTGTTCCTACACTTATTACTGAGTTGTAACCCGTTGCAGAGTGTGGGTGTGTCGGCAGTGACAGGTGAGGGGGTGGAGAAGTTCTTCACACTCGTTGATGAGGCTACAGAAGAATATCTCAAGTAAGCTCTCAGATGGTGGCATTCATTTATACATCTCAACCAAGCTGCTTCAAAGTGATATTAGACGCATCTAACAGTATATAGGTGTCTATCGCAACTGTTGTTTATTTTTGGTGTTTTCACTTCATATACACTTATATTTGTTAATGCAGCATCAACATACTAAAACAATATCCCGGAAAGAGAAAAATAATGCATTTGAATATCAACCGTACTTTCGTTTAAGTTTAAAATCTTGGGCTCACCGCGAAAACATATGACAATTCTGAAATTATGAATACATTTACCTTCGTGTCTCTGTCAACCACATCCTCGGCCATACTTCTTCAAAGAAATATGTTATAAATGAGGTGTCAGTAAAGTGACGTTATGAGAAAGACTCAAATCGTATCGCTTTCGTAAATATGCGGCAGTTCCGCTCGGCTTAGAGGACTGGGTTAGTCACGTAAAATATTGAATATAATATATATTTTTTTATAAACAACTGGTAGCAAGATGAGTTGCAAATAATTGGTCAGTTACCACATTTTAACTAACTCTTTTGACCTGTTAATTCTTTTCAGCTCAATTCAACAGTGAAAGATGCGTCTAATATCACTTTAAACTTGATGTCTCTTTGTTAATAAATCCACAAGATGAGCATAAAAAATTAAATCGGGGTGTTTATTTATGAACACAATTTTTATACATATAAATGAATTACTGGTCCATTAAAGGCATAAACATGATCTACTGGCCAATCACAAACAACCTTTTATGGGGTGATTATAAAGAGATTCCTTATTTTATACATTTAAGGTCTTGAAATTTTAGGTCGATTTGCATTTTGAGCAAACTAATACATCTAGCCCATTCATCATTTGCTACAATAGTTGTTCATCATTTACTCATATAGTTTTTTCAGTGTAAATTTACTCACCACATAAACACTTATTGCAATACATGCATGTATTGGGCGAAAGTTTGTTTTACTATCTATACTTAACTGTAAACAATAAGCTGCATTGAAAAGAAATCTATATGTTTTAAAAGAGAGTACAAGCCCATGTTGGAGAAGCGGAAAAAAGATCTGGAGAAAAAAGCAGTGGAGAGACAAGCTGATGAGCTGTCTAGAGTGGTGCAGGATAGAGAGACAGAGTTGGCAGATGCAGAGGGTATGCCAGCAACCTCAACAGACATTCACTTTTGGAAGTTTGTTGTGTTTTGTGATGCATCAATTTATTGAACACAAAATGTTAGATTGCCAAAATCACTACTGACGAGTTGTAACTCTCTGCAGGAGCTTATTGAGACGATCTCCTTGGGAACCAAAACGGTTTTTCTAAAAACTATCAGAGTCAATTGTTGACAATCCGTCTAAGATGATTTAAACATAATTTGCTGTATCTTACGCATGTTAGTTTTATGTTCTGATGCTTAGGAATCAAGGGTTCTAGTAATCATAATACAAGTACCTGTAACATTCAGCATGTTCATAGTCCCTGATTGCCTGTCCAGGACCTGTACCATTCAGCATGTTCATAGTCCCTGATTGTCTGTCCAGGTGTGCTAAAAGTACCTATACCATTCAGCATGTTCTTAGTCCCTGATTGCCTGTCCAGGTGTGCGACAGCAGCCCTCCAAACTCTACCTATACCATTCAGCATGTTCATAGTCCCTGATTGTCTGTCCATGTGTGCGACAGCAGCCCTCCAAACTCTACCTATACTATTCAGCATGTTCATAGTCCCTGATTGTCTGTCCAGGTGTTCGACAGCAGCCCTCCAAACTCTACCTATACCATTCAGCATGTTCATAGTCCCTGATTGTCTGTCCAGGTGTGTGACAGCAGCCCTCCAAACTCTACCTATACCATTCAGCATGTTCATAGTCCCTGATTGTCTGTCCAGGAGTACCTATACCATAAAGCATGTTCATAGTCCCTGATTGTCTGTCCAGGAGTACCTGTACCATTCGGCATGTTCTTAGTCCCTGATTGTCTGTCCAGGTGTGCGACAGCAGACCTCCAAGCTCTCCATCAATCCTGCGGTTGCCATGGGAGATGACGAAGACAGTGACGACGAGTTTAGACATGATGAACCAATAGGTAAACCCTTGGCTATATAGGAAACGTCCCGCAGTTTCACTTTGAGAGTAGCTTCATGGTTGATTGCATATAGTGTATAGTATGCATTGATTTGTAGCTTCGTAGAAATATTATTTAATTGATTCTTTGAATGGTTGTTATTGAAATCAGCATTTACCTGTTAATGTGATTTTTTTTGGACAGTGGTCTTACTTTCAGCGATGCAATATTTGTCAAACATACTTTTTATGCCCCCGGTAGGGTGGCATATAGCAGTTGAACTGTCAGTCCATCTGTCTGTCTGTCTGTCTGTCTGTCTGTCTGTCTGTGCGTCCGTCCATCCNCCAAATGATAAATAGAAATTTTATTTCAAAGTGGCGCAGTAGGGGACATTGTGTTTCTGACAAACACATCTCTTGTTTTAATTCAAGTACTTTCACTAACACTTTCTTGAATACACATTTTTAATGATAAAAATAAAAACTTTGAAACATTGTTTGAAATTGCCTATAAAATGCTTGATATGCATTTGTTTAAGCATTTTTTTATTATTTATTTATTGAATCCGTTGAACGTTTGTTTTCAGATGTTGATGAGGCAAGGGAGTATGAATCATTTAAAAGATATTTGGACATGCAAAAATCCAGGCAGCAGCAGAAACACGAGGCACAGAAAACTGACAACACATGACCATCATAGCATCCATGTTGCCAATCAAATAACTTTTAACTGCCATACGAGGTCGATAATCAGAGACATTTCTTACAGTAAAAAAACACTGACACTTTTGAAACATCTGACTAGGCTAACAGTGTGTGTTTATTGTACTGTTAATCATCTGACTTGTGAAGGCATTTTAACTGCTTGAAATCAATTAAAAGTAATAGAGGGCCTCAGACTGGTTTACCATCTCATTTACAGAATCTTACCAGTAATGTGATCAAAGTGGACTTATAGGGATATTGTTTTCATGTAGTACATGTTTGCAATATTAGTCCTACTGTTATTGTTAGCTTTTTAAAGTTTTGTGCTTGTTTTAAAGTGGCATGTATGAAACATGAAAATGCCTTGGAATTCACAATCCTGACAGGAGGGCACTCGGTTTAAAAATCATTTGTGTTTCAGTTCTTTTTATGCGTTAAATGGGAAACTTGTTTCATTTGTCTTGAACAGAATAACTCAATTTATTTTCTGTAGTATATTTCATTGATTACATAAAATAACGCAATGCTGCAAAGCATGAACATGCATGTTGCTATGGTGCTATTGTGACGTCACCGCACAGGCCCTCGTGCACCTTGTTGACCATGTTGAAGTGGCCCATCCTGGGAATAAACATCAGCAATTTAGAAAATATTGTTTTGTGTATTAAATAAATCATAGTGATTTTATTGAATACGTAACTGATCATAGAAGAACGTTTTGAGTTATTATGCTCCCCCAAAAAATTTGGGGGAGCATATGGTCGCCGCTTCGTCTGTCCGTCCGTCCGTGCGTGTGTCCGTCCGTGCACAATTTTTGTCGGGGCTATTTCTCAGCAACTAATAACCGGAATTCAATGAAACTTTATGGGAAGCTTCACTACCAAGAGGAGATGTGCATATTATCAGCCGGTTCTGGTCGGATGATTTTTCACAGAGTTATGGCCCTTTGAAATTTTCCATTAACTGTACATATAGTGCAATTCTTGTCCGGGCTATTTCTCAGCAACTAATGACCGGAATTCAATGAAACTTTATGGGAAGCTTCACTACCAAGAGGAGATGTGCATATTATCAGCCGGTTCTGGTCGGATGATTTTTCACAGAGTTATGGCCCTTTGAAATTTTCCATTAACTGTACATATAGTGCAATTCTTGTCCGGGCTATTTCTCAGCAACTAATGACCGGAATTCAATGAAACTTTATGGGAAGCTTCACTACCAAGAGGAGATGTGCATATTATCAGCCGGTTCTGGTCGGATGATTTTTCACAGAGTTATGGCCCTTTGAAATTTTCCATTAACTGTACATATAGTGCAATTCTTGTCCGGGCTATTTCTCAGCAACTAATGACCGGAATTCAATGAAACTTTATGGGAAGCTTCACTACCAAGAGGAGATGTGCATATTATCAGCCGGTTCTGGTCGGATGATTTTTCACAGAGTTATGGCCCTTTGAAATTTTCCATTAACTGTACATATAGTGCAATTCTTGTCCGGGCTATTTCTCAGCAACTAATGACCGGAATTCAATGAAACTTTATGGGAAGCTTCACTACCAAGAGGAGATGTGCATATTATCAGCCGGTTCTGGTCGGATGATTTTTCACAGAGTTATGGCCCTTTGAAATTTTCCATTGTACATATAGTGCAATTCTTGTCCGAGCTATTTCTCAGCAACTTATTACGGGAATTCAATGAAACTTTATGGGAAGCTTCACTACCAACAGGAGATGTGCATATTATCAGCCGGTTATGGTTGTATGATTTTTCACAGAGTTATGGCCCTTTGAAATTTTCTATTAACTGTACATATAGTGCAATTCTTGTCCGGGCTATTTCTCCCCAACTACTGGAAGCTTAACTACCTTGAGGAGATGCGCATGTTATTAGTGGGTTCTGGTTAGATGATTTATTTAGAGAGTTATGGCCCTTTGACATTTTTAAGTTGCTAAACCATCCATCGTATTATTTTGTCCAAAGTTATCCCCCTGAAGACGTTTCCTTTTATCTGAATATATAGTGCAATATTGTGACAAAAAAAAAACTTTGGGGAGCATCACCCGTCTCCGACGGTTTCTTGTTTTGCACTTTTGCGCGCTGCATGGCACATGCTTATTTATGTGTCCAAAACGACCCGGAAAAAAAAACTAAATTGATGGCCTAGTGGAATTAAGTTGAATTGATAACGATTGAGGGATTTTTATCTACAGAGAAAAAAATGTCTGAACCCATTAATTGCATTATGGTATCAAAAAGATCAGGCTGCTTATAGAATAGTGTGTTGATTACTAAAATATTACAAGGTCCACGGAATCTCCAATTTCCCCAGTAAAAATACCGCACAATAAGACTGAAGTTCTGTCAGTTATGTATGTACAAAACTAATAAATGTACTTTTGTACTTTGTCTCTAGTTGAAATTATATAAAGATTGACACCGTATGTTTCTCACGTGAAACAATACGGCAAAAAGATCGCCGTGGCGTAGTGGATATGGTGTCCGCCTAGCGATCGGGAGGTCATGGGTTCGAACCCCACTGGGAGCGTTCCTTTGATCTCCCCCAAAGACACCAAGTACTGGTTATAGTCCCAGGAAACGGACTCGAGAGCGTTTATATAAGCCTACGGCTTTCGATACAATCGAGCTAAAATAAATAGGTTTGAACTTAATACGACATAGCAACGTCATATAAAACTGTCGTAGTTTGTTGGGGTTACCAGCAGAGGCGTTTCCGTTTCTCCACGTCCATCTGGCACTGATTGGCGTACGTGCGTCCGTCCGTGCCGCACACCGGGCTGTACAAGTCATCGCACGCGAGGTCCGTGCAGTCTAGAAATCGCCTGGGCAGGCATACTGCGACTGGCGTACACATGATAATGTATCTTTAAAATAACGCTAGGTGTGGTCTGCTCGTTTAGTGTTAATAGTACATGTACATTGTACATGTATATTATTTTATTACTCAAAAGGAAATACGGCATCACAAGTTCTGTAGCAACATTAACGGTCTTAGAGATTCGGACGAGAATATCCTTAATTTATGTTGCCCAACGGTAAACGTCAGTTCTAGAATAATGTCGGATGAAACTAGTCTTGTAGACAGCATTTGACACGCAGTCATCGTTGTCGTGTGCGGTTTAAAATCTGTTTCGTAAATGCGAAGAGGCTAATTTACCTTACAGAATGCATTTCACAAATCAGTCATTGAACATATCCGGTACATGTAGTTGTTAGTAAGTGTCAGTTGTTTGAAGCACCGAGTGCTGTATCATATTTACCTCCAAAGGTACAAAACAGAATCGCATATCCAAGATTCATGTTTAAACTATCAAAAGAGTATGAATTGAGAACACATTGAAAACTGGTTGTCACTGATAAGATACTGTTAGTTACTGAAGTATTGACAACACGTTATCAGAAACAATGTTAACAATTACGCACTCTTCGAACGTAAACAAAATGATAATCAAACTTGAGCCTTATACTAACGTTACCATTAATGTTATGCTTTCCGGTGGTTTAAACGGGAATTATCGGTAGAATTGGTCTATCACCATTTTACATAAAAGCAATTTACAATTGTCAATGTATCAATAGTTTCGACGGGCAATCACAATCACGGAATTTTGAAGAATGGTCACGGATGAATTTAAATCTAAGTAATAATTTTCCAGCAACTATATTTTCTGTCTCTGAAAGAACACACATTCGCTGTCTAAAATCAGCTTCGCCGATGGACCTTACCACAATTGATCCTGCGCATTATCAGCAATTGTTAAGCACATCTTCGATTAGTTCTGCTGCATTCTCAATGTGTACCGGTAATACAAACCCCGTTGCTATCATCTTACATCACCAAGAAAAGTTAACCAAGTTTAATTACAACACCAACTACAGTGTTACACATACGTTGGACTCGTGGACAGTGTTCACGTTTTTATACGTAGCACAATTTGAGGGATTCCAAAACTGGAACTTTTCTTCAGATTACGTGCATCAAAAAAGTCTTTAACAAGAAAATCGTTATTTAAGAACACAGGGAAGTCATTCTACCCGTAATAATAATTACAGAGGAGCAAGACTGTCGGTTTCTTGACTTCTTGGACCCCGGATGTACCGGTCCCATCTATTATGACTTCTCGGTACGAGGTATTGCGGACACCGTTGGAAAACTTTATGTTGACATTCGCGTGAATAAACCGATGCCACAGTGACATCCATAATTTAAAACAAGTATTTATATTTTGGGTAAATATAATTGATACCTATTTTTCAGGCCGAGAAAATCTTAACATAACTATTTGACTTGCATGACTACATGATAAATGTCTTTATTATACATTAAAAAACATTAATGAAGAAAACGATATAAAGGCAAAAATATGGCCCTTTTGATTTATTTTTATGCTATAGATATTAAGCCTTGCATGTTTTGTGACCGAATTTTTATGTACTCAGTTCCTTTAAACTTATGAGTGGTATTCGCTCAAACTTTTACGGCTCAAAGACACAAACTCCATCTTAACTGCTAAGCGTATTTCGCTCAAGAACGTGTGTTTGTGATAGTAAAGACTGGTTTTTGTATGTGACCAATTTAATAAGCCCCTTTGTTTACTCCCCGTATGCTATATTATCCCCGAAATTTGGTGTACTCTACGCCTCTCAAAATGCGTGGTGGAATTCACTTTAATCTACACTGCTGAAGAACCTTCTTGTGTATGTGCTCGTTAAGAAAGCAATTTTGGCTGCTTACAATTTTGGCAGTATTATGCATCCGGGGATGAACAACTTTTGTCACGTGACCACAAAAGTCAACGCAGGTTGTTGCATCAAGAATCCCACTCCGTCAGGTAATTTTCATCTTTTTATAGAGAATATGTAAAAAATACAAAGCCTATGACATGCTTCAGACCTTTTCGCATATAAAAAAGCATTGAAATTGTTTCGAAGCTGTGCAGTTTTTAAGAACACTTGGACACAAAATTTAGATTTTCAATGCAAACGCAGTTTGATTATATATNAGATCACCGTGGCGTAGTGGATATGGTGTCCGCCTAGCGATCGGGAGGTCATGGGTTCGAACCCCACTGGGAGCGTTCCTTTGATCTCCCCCAAAGACACCAAGTACTGGTTCTAGTCCCCGGAAACGGACTCGAGAGCGTTTATATAAGCCTCCGGCTTTCGATGCAATCGAGCTTTAATAAATAGGTTTAAACTAAAATACAATTTCTATTGGCAGCATTTGTTTCCCTGCATAATAACTGCCGAATAAATGTCGGTCAATAGTGATCAAAAGTCAGCTACGCCGAAAAGTTAAATCGATGCTATGAGATTGTATTTTTTTTAGAATCTATCCGTTGTGACCTGGCTAATTGAACACCGCCCATGCTGATTGCTGCATCTTTATACAAAAGGGCAACTATAAATAGACTTACGGAAGTACAGAGGTGTGTTGTCAAATGATACCCATTCGTCGACTTTTTCCATGAAAGTAAACGGCCTGCAAAAACTGGTTCCATCTCTGAGGTTTATGACAATTGATCCAATGCAAGAGGTCTGGCTCTCGTCAGGAAATTACTCACGAAAATGTATACAGATAAACGCATTAACCAAATACCGTTTACTCAATTGTTAATTAGTTCTATCTCCTGCCCTGAGCTCCGTCTTCATGGCACCACTTCGCTTAATTACATGTTCTTGTGATCAGTATTTAAATATATCAGTCCCCTGGCACGATTTCTTCAGAATTCTATTCAGATACATACTGAAATGCAGAGAACGTCTGGCACGTTTCAAAATAACAAGCATATTCTTTTATATCAGCTAAATCGAATAAAGAAGACACAAAGATGGCCTGAAGGTTTGGCATCGAGGTCATATAAAGGCAAGCGAAATAATAGGAATGTATTTTGGGACTGCCTAATTCCCGCACGGGGTCCAATGACAAAGCCTCGGGCTTGGGGTCTTAGAGAGCACTGTTGACTAAAGCGTAAATGGTGTATCACATCAGCCTTCAGATGAATGCTTTATTGTCAACTGGTGCCCTTATAGATGAATGCTAAGAAGTCAACTGGTACCCTTATAGATGAATTTTAAGTAGTCCACTGGAACCCTTATAGATGAATGCTAAGTGGTCCACTGGTATCCTTATAGATGAATGTTAAGTGGTTCACTGGTACCTTTATAGATGAATGTTAAGTGGTCCACTGGTACCCTTATAGATGAATGCTTTATGGTCCACTGGTACCCTTATAGATGACTGCTTTATGGTCCACTGGTACCCTTATAGATGAATGGAATTGAAACAAATGTTGTGACCAAGTTTCATAGAGATTGGACAATTCATGTAGACTCTAGAGAGTTAACAAGGTAAATTTTGATTCCGCATGACGCACAACAGATAAAAGGCGATCGCAAAAGCCCAGCATGAGCTAATAATTGATGAATGCAAATGAATACAATGTACAGCATTAGTCTACTTCGGTGCAAACGAACAGAGCATTAATGTGGTTTACAGAATGTAGAACTCTGTCCTTTGTTGAAAAAATAAACAAAGTGTTTCAATCTATATATATTTCTAATTGTTAATGTACATCTGACCATGATACATTAGCACTTTTACAAGATAATAAACATAGTACATAGAAAAACCAATGAAATGAACGACAATAAATAATTAGAAAGTTAAGATTATCAATGGTTGGTTGATTTTTGATCTTGTTACATTTTACCTGAAAGAGAAGTTTAATCTGAACAGGATTTGCAATTATTTTAAACGTTCCAGTTTGTCACTTTCTGATGTCTATACACAATGACAAGTTATGCATCCGTCCCACAGCTTTATATAGAACAGAAAACTTGAACTGGTATTAAAACATATTTGTATGAAAACCCAAACATCCTCAACATACATTTTTGGTTTTATTTAGGCTTTTAGCCCTATTTAACTGAAAATTGTTGTAATATATCATTGAAATAACATTTAGAGCGAATTGGATATGCCATAATTTTATGCATTACATTAAGTTTCATCACCATATGCTAACATAGGTGCATAGAAGTGATCAACAGGTAAAAGTTGTTTAACATAATTATCAGTGAATTTAACAGTAAATTACACAAAGAAACGAAGAATCACAATGATTTGTCAGGGTAACCAATAGTCACAACGATAAGTCAGGTTCAGTTTTAAATAAACAACAAAATGATCATAAACATGTACATAAATGTGTGAGCATGAAAGGAAAGGTATCAACAATGCTGGGTTCAAGATAATTATAACAGCATGCAAAGTCTCAAACTTCCAGATGTGATGTAAATATCAGTCACCATGACAAGCAAGTTCCAGTTTGTTTCAAATCATGAGTTTGTTGATTTCGTCCAACAGCCGTTTTCCATCCTCAACAAAGTTCAGTGGGTTTGCATTCATGCATACAACCTTCAGTCTGCTCTCCCCCTGAAATATACATCAATGAAAAAAGATATCACACATTATACAGTGGTGGAATATGTACTGGGTAGTACCACACAATGCGCAAATGGGTCTTAAGCCATATGCAGCTAGCGTAGCATCCGCATAGTCTGGTCTGGAACTTAACTATTGTCTATAAAGTCACTTAAGGTTTTGTGGTCTCATTAGCCGGCAAGAAAGCTCCTGACCAGACTTCCATTGTGGAGGCTGTTCTGGACCTATGCTGGCCACATAACACATAAGGCCCATTTTCGCATAATCTGGCAAAATTAAAGTTTTTTTTTTTATAAAATTGTCTTCGTAAGTGTGAAAAAAAGTGAACAGTGGTAACAAATCACGCCTCGAAGAATCCACTCGACCGCTCAAATTTGCGACTGAACTTGACGGTCGGGTGAGTAAAGTTCGTAAAATACTTGACCGACCTGACAAGTGCTGTTTTTGAAGTTGAGAAATATAAATTCAGTTCCAGAACTCCTGCCACATCGATACAAATTGCAAACTATTTTTGAACAAACAAAAAATAGGTTTAGTACAAACAAAAACTGCATTTTCGTTTTGACACTGTAAATGATGTCACGGGCACAGTAAAAATAATTCTCGAAATCTGCTGCGCTCGTTTCGTAGATGTCAGTGCTCTTAGCTAACCAATTAATAATGAAAAAAACAAAAAAAAAACAGTTAAATATATTGGTAATTCCGTGAAGAATAACATTCATTTTAATGTAAATATCAACAAGGGCTGTTTGTAAAACATGCATGCCCCCCCCCCATATGGGCTGTCAGTTGTAGTGGCAGCCATTGTGTGACGTTTTTTGTTTCTGTGAACGGTGGTGGTGGTGGGTGGGTGGTGGTGGTTGGTGGTGGGTAGTGGTGGTGGGTGGGTGGTGGTGGTTGGTGGTGGTGGTGCTTACTGCTTCAGGTCACTCTGACCTTGACCTTTGACATAGTGACCTGAAAATCAATAGGGGTCATCTGC
>VMBQ01007819.1:27031-42521 GCA_007657795.1 Dreissena rostriformis
AAACCCTTAACCGAAAAGAATGATAGATATTTCGAAATGCCGACTTTGACAAAATATTTTCCCGGGTTTTGGTTTTATTCGTAGCGACGTCTTTACGTAGTAAACAAACCCAAATATGGAAATCCGAAATCTCGTTTTACTCTTCAAATACTCGCGGCGAAGTTAAATAGTCAACTACTTCCGACGATTTTGCACACTCGCATCGTGGTTTTTATATAAATAGCCAGAAAATGAGTCACAATTCAAAATACTACTTGAAGAAAGTGAACAAAACGAAATCAGCCAAGCATAAAAGTCTTGTAATAAGCACGTCACCCTTTGACACAATGTTTTCCACCTAAATTTCTGTTTTCCATTATAACAATGGTCATCTGCTGGTCCTTTAAATTTAGACAAGTTATCTCAAATTGCCACACAAAGTAATTGTTTAATTGGGCTTTATGCCATTTTAAACAATTTTCAGTTATATTGCGGCAATACCCATTAATTCTATCTGGAAAACCAGTTTTTTTGTTTTTTTTTAAATAAACTGGTATTTGTTATACAGACTAATGATCTACCCTATCCCAGAATGCCATTGATAGTGTATAAAAGCATTGTTTACTACATAAAATAGATTCCAGTTGATGTATTTGTATGATTTTTGATATTTCCCAATTTGATGGATTTCACGACTCAAAAATTCCCAATTTCTAGGGGACAGGACCTGTTCCCAAACAGGTGAAAAAAAAACGCTGGCAGGGCGAGTGGCTCTTGAAAAATTGTTGAAGGCCTGCAAATCAATTGGATAAATCATTTGTTCAGAAAAAAAAAAATTGAATATAAACTTGCTACTAAGGAAGGCTTGCTTCATTAACCTTAATGTCATTTCACCATAACATCAAGGGTGCTTTGTACCAATGAAATTATTATAAACAAACACCTTACAGGACTGAGGTGTGTCTTAGAATATAATTACATACATGAATGATCATTGCAAAAGTATCTACCCGGTCTGTTGTATACCATTTTACAAGAAACCCTATGATCTTGAGAAAGAGACTATCATATAAGAGTTACTTTTACTTACATTGTAAGTCTCGACCTTGGCTCTCAGTTTGAATAGGTAGGTCTTGTGAGTTGCTTCCTCAAAAACACGATCATAGGCCACTTCAGCCTGAAAACATATAAACCATGTGTTTGAACAATATTCACACATTTTATTTCACATTAAGGCAAACTGAAATCAAAGTTATCGCTGACACAAAATATTGTAATATTTATGAAGTAATTTCCAACATCATCATTAAAATAACTTGTCGGTTTAACTTACAGAAATTTGACAAGCTCTATGAAAATACAAATATGGGAAACCAGTAGATTTTGAAACATTTTTTGCTTAATTGCAATGCTTCAGGTGAGCTTTTATATGCTGGGTAAAATAAACGCTACTTATATGTACAACCATTTAACTAATAGTGAGCCTATTCTTCAATTTGTGCTCACAATTTACGCATGTTAAATAATTTACCACACACACTTTTGGATGTATCATAGTTACAAAATGGTTAATTGTATGATCGTAACATTCAGGATTGTTTATTCCAACTAGGTCAAGTCTATATAGAAGAAACCGCATGATTTGAAATATTGTTTTAGAGGGGATGACCTGTTAAAGAGGACTACTATAAACAGAGGTAAACCACAGATTGTGAGAGATCCACACGCTAACACTGCCTACCGTCTCCTTCATGTTTCCCAGTTCGTCCGCGGTAACTCCCAGGATGCACTCTGCTGACTCCTGGAAGCAGGTTACCCAGTGTGTGGACGTGTGATCAGCAACATTAATCTGCAGACAGATGAAGGACTAAGAGATAACAAAGAAGACCATTCCTGTACATGGTAGCATGATAAAGGGCATAATGATTTAAACATTAGGGATTTCTATAAAGCAGATTGGCAGGAGTCCCCATTCCTTTTTATGCGCAACCTTTTTAGGAATGTGCACCCCCAATATGAGTGGGAAAAATGACAGAAGTATGCACACAAAATTGACGGACATCATGGTATCCCAATAGCCAACCATGAGCACCTTGCGCTCGGGTGAGCTAACAAGACCAGACTTATTCCAGTCCTATTGTTGTATTGTATTTTGTAATGCATAACTTACCGAGAGGATCATCCTCCATTTGAACTTGGGGAACTCGGCCTGACATTTCTCACAGCGGTACATGCCGTTACCCTGGTCCACAACCTTCTTGTTGCATGTCTCGGACGGACACGCCTGCCAAATACACATTTCCTCATCCGTGACAAAAAAACATCATTTGAACACTGTTTATTAGAATTAATCCCTATCTGAAACTCTTTTTTTCCTGTCCTTTTTTAACTTATCTATATTTTTTTTACATTTTATTTTTGTTAATTTAAATATTTTGACTATTCCAAATTTGTTTTTATTTGAATCTAAATGCTGGTGACAGCTAGATTTTTCACATCTTATCATCAGTGTTTATTTCACAGCTGCACCTTAGCCAAGATTCTGATCTTTTGTTGTTCTCATGGGTTTAAAATCTCCGCAGCTTGATTGGATATACTAGTATTAACATTGGATATATTATCAGAAGCCGTACTGGTCTGATTGGATATGTAGTATTGTGCACTTAAAAATGCCCATACATCAAATGGAGTGTTCTATTTCTTCTTGTACTTACTAACTAGTGTACAGATTTTAAGACATCTTCAATAACAGGGGTAAGATTGAGGTTAAAGTAATGAAATTCAACAAATTTGTTGGGTAGAAAGTTTCCCTAGAAATAAACAATAACTTTTTCCCCAAAAGAATTGAAAATCCTATTATGGAAGGGTACACAGAACAAAATTGTGAACAATGTTTTCTCACTTATTTTAGTTATTTTATATCAATAAAATTGAACTCTTGATGTTTGACAATTTTAGGTAAAACGCACCATATTATTCCAACCCCAGTGTTTCAGCCCCCATGTGCCTCTAATATATGATTATATTGTACAATATTTTTATTCATTATATTTTGAACCACTGTAAACATATAATATATACAGTATACATACATTACACAATATATATTCTTATCCATTATGCTCTTAAGCATGACAAAAGTGACTCCCAGCCGTACACTGCTGGTCTCACCTGGTACATGGAATTTTCCTTTCTCATAAACACTACAGTGCCCTTTGACGTGAAGTAGTCCGGTTTCTCGTTGCCAAGGTTCTCGTTCTTCAGCTGAGAAAGCAACTTCCAGTTTGTGGCACCTCCTGAGGGGTTACATAAAATATAATAAACTACATGTACCATTATATTGTACTAATAATTGGGTTGAGCCATACCAGCTAGAAGTCATCAAAATAAGCAAAAACAAAGTAAAATTCATAGATAACGCATTCAAAGCTGGGAATGTACCAGACCCTTCTATAGCAATATGAAAATCCGCCTAGCAACCGGGAGGTCACGGGTTCAATCCCCACAGAGGGGGCATTCTTTATACAAAGACACCAAAGATTGGTTCTAGACTCTAGCGTTTCAATAAGCCTGGGGCTTTCGATGCAATCGAGCTTAAATAAATAGGTTTAAACTAAAATCTGACCAAGCCTTATCCAAACTACTAGAGCAGGGCTAACATGCATGTTCAACTTTTGATAAGTATACACTGTAAATCCATTATAACACAATCCGTTATAACGCTGTATCCAATATAACGCAGGGGGTGCTTGGATCCCGTTTTTTCTCCAACTGTCCATGTTATGCAACTACTTCATGTATTTTCAGAAAACTTCAAAGATGGCGGCGCTCACAGCTTGATTGCTGTATTCTACAGTCCGTTTAACAGATTTTAATCCCTTAGAGGTTAAACGACACTCGGCAGGCAGTGGGTGTTAATATGTTGTGTAATGTCAATAAAGGTGTGAAAAACTAGCGTGTCAGTGTTTATTGTTCCGTATCAGGGTGGTTCAATGCGCTATAAATGCGGTATAATTACGGTACCCGTATAATTATTAAATTAAGTTAATTAAAAAGATTAAAAACATTCTTACTTTGAAATTATTGCAGTTTGTCTATATGAAAGGATCGGCTGCGAAATATACTTCGCACAGTAGGTATAAAACAGGGTAAGTTTTTTCTGACGTTCATTGTCATTCTAGTATTTCATAACCCAGACGATTTATTTACATGCAAACGCCGAGTATCGATAATTGTTAACAGAAATTCACTTTCATTTTTACCCGGTTTCAGAAAGTCCCCGTGAAGCACGTTTTTAACATGACTGCGTATGACGCAATAAAACATTTCTTTGTCAGGTATTGCATTTAATCTAATTTTAAATTCGCTCGTCCATTGGCTGCCATAATTCAATCAGAACAGTACCTAATGAATGCTCTATCCCATAATGCACTGTACTCTTCACACTTCTGAAATAATGCGTAGGCATATGCTCGTGTTAACGGATTAATTTAAACACATTTATTGTCATAACATGTCATGATCATTTGTGGTAATTATTTCGGATTATCGGATATACCGGTATATGCACACTTTAAAAGCGGTATGTATACAGTTATCGATACGATTCGGTTTCTATGCATGTATTGGAGAATGACAACACAGCATGGCAATAAACAGGGTCCAATACCATACCGGTTTGTATAGGCCCCGGCAATAAATGCGCTCAGACTTTATAACGCGGATCCGTTTATAACGCGGTCGCGTTGATTGGACCCCGTCAATCACGTTATAATGGATCTATAGTGTACTTAGTTCTTTAGTATTGAAACAACACCCACCTGCCCCTGCACCCCCTTCAGAGCGGTGGTACCCCTGGAAGTCGAGGTTGTGCCCCTCCCGTTTCCACCAGCCCTTCAACAGGGCCGCCTCCCTCATGTCCGGGTTCACCAGCATCTGACTGCTGCCAAGCAGGGATAGGGATCTACCACCCCAGTCGGACAGGCGGCAACCTTTGCACGCCAGCACTGGGTTGTCCTCACCTTTGAAATTCTCTGCCTGTCAATCAAATTTCATTCGCATATAGAATATCAGAATTATTCTGTCACATCAACCTTTCAATATGGTTTTTATTTAGAACATCAGACAAGTGAATAGAAATGTTACTTGTTTCATACATAACACATTTATTTTTTATTTTTAAAGCTAATGATACATGCTCAATTAAACAGTTTAAATGAAAAACTGGTTAGTGGCTTTAACATATGAATATAAAATCATACAATAATTATGCCTTGTCACAAAAAAACAACAGTCCACTACCAGGTAAATGTCAGAGTAAAAACAAGACATTCATAACAATTAATCAACCTAGCTCAATTACTTTGTAGTAACATGATCCAGATTTTAGTTCTCAATTATTTCTGTAACCATAATAAGCACAATTTGGGTGGACAAAAAAAAAACTGATATAACATGCAAATTCCACATACTGAGTTTCATCACTGTAGCTCAAGTTCTTAATAAGTTATCGCAGGATCCTGACTTTTTGGACAGACGGACAAAACTGTAATAACGTGTAAATTCCTCATACGTCCCTCTATGCACCTACCAAGTTTAATCAACATAGTTAAAATACTTCTTCATATATCACAGGGTTCATATTTTAGTTTTAAATTATTACCTTGGTTCTGATAAAAAAAACTGAAATAATGTGCTTATTAATCATATGGTCCTACATAACAAGTTTAATCGACCAAGTGTAATTACGCTTTCTGTTTTTTTTTTAAATTGATACGCACATCATTTCCCCAAAGTGTCAGGTTGACCACCATGCCAGACTGGTCTGCCAGCTGCACCTCTCTCTTAGTGAGCTCCTTATTCGCCTTTGTAGTGATGGATGTCACGTCCCCCATGCTCTTAACCACTCCTATCACATCTGAAACATCATCATTGTTTGATATATTTTGGCCGCGCTCTGTGAAAAGGGGGTTTAATGTATGTGCGAAAAGTGTCTTCCCAGATTAGGATTGTCCCTTATCAGGGACACACTTTCCGCTTTTATGATATTTTTTGTTTTAAGAAAGTCCCTTCTTCTGGGAAATACCGTCCATATGCCCATTTAATGAAGAAAATGCATACAAAATCTTACGTCATGTTTCCCGATGTTGTTTGAAATTGAACATGCTTCAACGGTATCAGCTGATAATTGCATGTTCGAACGTGAACAAACACATTCAAATAAGTCACTGAAGTTGAGTGACTGAACGTAGCAGATGTGTTTATATTTATAAGGTTGGCTACAGCAACTTTTCACCACAATTTGTTACAACGTTCACGACAGCGAAGGGAAGCCATTTGTTCTGGTCGTCTAGATCGAATTTTTGAGCGTCTGCAGTTATCAATTAACAAGAGGGCCATCAGGCCCTAAGGCGCTCACCTGAGAGCAAAAGGAACTAGACTATTCTGAAAAAATGCAAGCTGATTCATGAAGATTGGACCAAAAAAGTGACTTTTAACATGTTTTTTTTATATTTGACCTAGTGACCTAGTTTTTGAGCTCATATGACCCAGTTTCAATCTCTGCCAAGATTTCATTGGGACAAATGTTCTGACCAAGTTTCATGAAGATTTGCCAATAAATGTGGCTATTATATAGCGTCAACAAGTTTTCACTATAGCCATATAAGGACGACTGCCCCCCCCCCGGCGGCCATGTTTTTCAACGAATCATAGCCATTTTCAAACCCAGCCGAGCTATTGTTAGAACAAATGTTCTGATCAAGTTTCATTAAGATTGGATAATAAATGTGACTTCTAGAGTGTTAACAAGGTTTTACTACATAGCCATATAAGGAAAAATGCCACGCCCCCTTGCGGCCATGTTTTTTAACGGATCTCAACCATTTTCGAACTCAGCCCAGATATCATTAGTACAAATATTCTGACCAAGTTTCATGAGCATTGGACCAAAAATATGACTTCTAGAGTGTTAACAAGGTTTTACTATAGCCATATAAGGAAAACTGCCACGCCCCCTGGCGGCCATGTTTTTTAACAGACCAGAACCATTTTCAAACTCATCCGAGATATCGTTAGAACAAATGTTCTGACTAAGTTTCATGAAGATTGGACAATAAATGTGACTTCTAGAGTGTTAACAAGGTTTTACTATACACTAAAGCCATATAAGGAAAACTGCCACGCCCCCTGGCGGCCATGTTTTTCATTCAACTGGAACCATTTTCGAACTCGTCCAAGATATTATTGGGACACATGTTCTGACCAAGTTTCATGAAGATTGGACTAAAAATGTGACTTCTAGAGTGTTAACAAGGTTTTACTATAGCCATATAAGGAAAACTGCCACGCCCCCTGGCGGCCATGTTTTTTAACAGACCAGAACCATTTTCAAACTCATCCGAGATATCGTTAGAACAAATGTTCTGACTAAGTTTCATGAAGATTGGACAATAAATGTGACTTCTAGAGTGTTAACAAGGTTTTACTATACACTAAAGCCATATAAGGAAAACTGCCACGCCCCCTGGCGGCCATGTTTTTCATTCAACTGGAACCATTTTCGAACTCGTCCAAGATATTATTGGGACACATGTTCTGACCAAGTTTCATGAAGATTGGACTAAAAATGTGACTTCTAGAGTGTTAACAAGGTTTTACTATAGCCATATAAGGAAAACTGCCACGCCCCCTGGCAGCCATGTTTTTCAACCAACCGGAACCATTTTCGAACTCGTTCAAGATATCATTAGAACAAATGTTCTGACTAAGTTTCATGAAGATTGGACAATAAATGTGACTTCTAGAGTGTTAACAAGGTTTTACTATACACTAAAGCCATATAAGGAAAACTGCCACGCCCCCTGGCGGCCATGTTTTTCATTCAACTGGAACCATTTTCGAACTTGTCCAAGATATTATTGGGACACATGTTCTGACCAAGTTTCATGAAGATTGGTCTAAAAATGTGACTTCTAGAGTGTTAACAAGGTTTTACTATAGCCATATAGGGAAAACTGCCCCGCCCACTGGCGGCCATGTTTTTCATCCAACCGGAACCATTTTTGAACTTGTCCAAGATTTTATTGGGACACATGTTCCCACCAAGTTTAATGAAGATTGGACTAAAAATGTGACTTCTAGAGTGTTAACAAGGTTTTACTATAGCCATATAAGGAAAACTGCTATGCCCCCTGGCAGCCATGTTTTTCAACCAACCGGAAACATTTTCGAACTCGTCCAAGATATTATTGAGACACATGTTCTGACCAAGTTTCATGAAGATTGGACAATAAATGTGACCTCTAGAGTGTTCACAAGGTAAATGTTGACGCCGCACGACGGACAAAAGGCGATCACAATAGCTCACCATGAGCACGTTGTGCTCAGGTGAGCTAAAAAACAACATGTCCTATGGTTACAGAAGGACCTAAAAATGAGTGCTAGCGGTAAAAATAAATAAATATATTTTTTTCCATTTTGAAAAAAAAAGTGCGGCAAATCCGACGACCAACAGATCAATTTGGTGTGGCCTTAGCCGGAAAGTGTCATACCTGATTAGCCTGTGCGGACTGCACAGGCTAATCTGGGACGACACTTTAGGCAGATGCATTAAACCCCCTTATCACAGCGCGAGTCTCATTTGTTATACTAATCAGAGTTCACTACTGTGTAATGGAAAGGTCGAACGACTTGTGACCAGGTGGTCCTCAGTTATTCTAGATTGCTCTAGGCATTCTCAGTCACCAAACAATTGGTTTGTACATTAAAACATACTCTACTGTCTCAATAAAAGCCTAAGGCTTTTCATGCAATAGAGCCTAAATTTGTATATAATTGGGTTTCACTAAGACTTAAGTCCATTGATCTATTCAGTTTGAAACAGCAAACAATAAGTTTTATTGTATTACCTTTTCATTTCACGTTTAAAGCCTTTAACTAATGAATTAATAAAACCTATATCTCATCTGTACCGAAGACAGAAATCTGATCTGCTGTTCTGTTGATAAAAGTTCATACAACACAAAAACAAATACTATACCAATAACCGCCTGAGGTTGCTTTGAATCAAGTGTATTGATGGGCACGAAATCAAAAGTTATTGTGGGCAGGTCAGTCTCTTCACTGCATGGCTCTATAAGCGTGTCCTGGTTGAACGTCATCTCATAATCGTTTTTTACAGACGTGTACTGTTTGTTGGCAGTCTTCAGGGTAGCCTTGCTGATGTAGTACACCTTTGCAAACATGTTTATTGGAACTATCACATATGAGCCTCGCTTTCTAAAAAGGGGGCTTAATGCATGTGCGTAAAGTGTAGTCCCAGATTAGCCTGTGCAGTCACCACAGGCTAATCAGGGACGATACTTTCCGCTTTTATGGCTATTTTTCATTTAAATGAAGTCTCTTCTTAGGGAAAATCCTGTTAAGTAGGAAAGTGCCGTCCCTGATAAGCCTGTGAGGACTATCCGGAACGAGACTTGAGGCACATGCATTAAGCCTCCTTTTCTCATAATTGAAAACACTTAAGAATGCATGCATACCATACAGGATACAATGTGAAGAGGACAGAATGCAAAATTGAATGTATGTTAGTTTATATGTAAAAAGTCATAAAGTACATTTGAGGCAAACTAAGTGTATGAACCTGGCAAGACAAAATAGATGGAGTTTTAATAAATAAAAACCTTTGCAAAATTTAACCAAGAGAAAAAATATTGATATTAGAATAAGTCTCATGGGCAGCACAAACGGCAACAAGTCAAAGTACATGTATTACCTTATTGACCTCCAGCATCTCATAATACTTGTCGACAACATCAGTGAAGCCCGTGGCCCTGATTTCTCCACTCTCATCAATCAGGTTCACACTGAACAGTTTTCCCTCTCCCTTAGAATTGCTCCAGGCTCGGATGTTGCTCTTCTGTGTAACTCGCGCGCGGATACGCCATCTAAACAGTAACAATGTACTTATGCCAGTGACCATTTAAACTGCATTGTGCCAAAATATCAAATGTAATATAATTGTAACTATTAGCACAAGAAACTGTAGCTTCCACTTTGAATCAAACGAGTACTAAACATATGATTGGAAGCACACGCTCATTGTTCCCTCTATTATCTAGTTTAAAGTCAAATTTAGAAATTTCAATGTGAGTCTTCTTAGAATTTATCTAGAGAAATTTTGCTTAACATAATACATATTTTCCAGAACATACTCTATGATCATAATCAGTTATAACAAGAGCTTTGTCATAGACACACCAGCAGTCCCTTACCTGTTTAATGTTATCGCAAAAATAACAGGATCTTTATAACGTTTGTTCACTTAACTACTTTTAAGTTATGACCCTGATACTTACTAGTCTTATCAAATCTCTGGGAGTAGGAAAACTGTTCAGTGGGCATATAATGAAGATGTTCACTGGTTCCTATTCTAGAATAGGCCTACCTGTTCTGATATGGAGTGAGACTGACGATGCTGTGTATGCGGTTGCTGCCTGGGGTACCCGGTGTGGCAGGCTTGGACTGCACATTGAACGGCTTGCGCGCTGGGGGACTGTGAGCATTCCCATTCACCACAGGGGCTAGCAGAATAGCAGAAAGATTTGAAACTTGCATCAATTAGAGAGAGACAAAATAATAAACATCCCAAAATCAGAAATTAACTCTGCCGTTAATCAGATTTGCTCTAAAGGCTACACTTTCCAACATTTGACTCAAAAGATTCTATTTGTCAACAACTTCTTTGTCATAACGAAAACCGAACTCCAGAAAATGCCTTTTTTGAAAATGGAAAGAGAAATAATTTTGATCCTAGACAGTGTTTTTTTTTTTACCTTTCGGAAAAAGGTGGCCAGGGGGCACTCAGATAGGAAATTTCAGGACATAAGGGGAATTTTATTTTTGCTCATAAGCATTATTACAGGTTTTTATTTTTTTATTCAAACATTAATAAAATACTTTGCTACACTTATATAACACTCAATTAGGCCCAAACCTGCACCGATTTTTTAAAAGATTTTATAGACATAAGTTCTAAGACCCCCTTGACTAAAATTCTCGGAGTACCAATCAGCATTTCATGAAAGTCCTCTCAAATGATGTGGTGAAGACACAGAGGAAGCGTTTTTTCATTGTATGCACACAAAATATAGTATGAAAAGGGATATGTCTTTTTACCAAATGAAAATTGATAGGATAACAAGGATCGTATAAACTTGATCCATATAATATCGCTATTTAAGATCATTTTGGGGTTTTCCAACAATTGGAGAATCTGTTTTTGTCAACTATGCAAGAACAAAATCTTTAAAACGCAAGATTTGATAATCATTAATGGAACAAGAGGGCCATCAGGCCCTCACCTGAGAGCAAAAGGAACTAGACTATTCTGAAAAAATGCAAGCTGATTCATGAAGATTGGACCAAAAAAGTGACTTTTAACATGTTATTTTTTTATATATTTGACCTAGTGACCTAGTTTTTTAGTTCATATGACCCAGTTTCAATCTCTGCATAGATTTCATTGGGACAAATGTTCTGACCAAGTTTCATGAAGATTGGCCAATAAATGTGGCTAATATAGCGTCAACAAGTTTTCACTATAGCCATATAAGGACAACCGCCCCCCCCCTTGGAAGCATTGTTTTTCAACGAATCATAACCATTTTCAAACTCAGCCGAGCTATTGTAAGAACAAATGTTCTGATCAAGTTTCATAAAGATTGGATAATAAATGTGACTTCTAGAGTGTTAACAAGGTTTTACTACATAGCCATATAAGGAAAAATGCCACGCCCCCTTGCGGCCATGTTTTTTAACGGATCTCAACCATTTTCGAACTCAGCCCAGATATCATTAGTACAAATATTCTGACCAAGTTTCATGAGCATTGGACCAAAAATATGACTTCTAGAGTGTTAACAAGGTTTTACTATAGCCATATAAGGAAAACTGCCACGCCCCCTGGCGGCCATGTTTTTTAACAGACCAGAACCATTTTCAAACTCATCCAAGATATCGTTAGAACAAATGTTCTGACTAAGTTTCATGAAGATTGGACAATAAATGTGACTTCTAGAGTGTTAACAAGGTTTTACTATACACTAAAGCCATATAAGGAAAACTGCCACGCCCCCTGGCGGCCATGTTTTTCATTCAACTGGAACCATTTTCGAACTCGTCCAAGATATTATTGGGACACATGTTCTGACCAAGTTTCATGAAGATTGGACCAAAAATGTGACTTCTAGAGTGTTAACAAGGTTTTACTATAGCCATATAAGGAAAACTGCCACGCCCCCTGGCAGCCATGTTTTTTAACAGACCAGAACCATTTTCAAACTCATCCAAGATATCGTTAGAACAAATGTTCTGACTAAGTTTCATGAAGATTGGACAATAAATGTGACTTCTAGAGTGTTAACAAGGTTTTACTATACACTAAAGCCATATAAGGAAAACTGCCACGCCCCCTGGCGGCCATGTTTTTCATTCAACTGGAACCATTTTCGAACTCGTCCAAGATATTATTGGGACACATGTTCTGACCAAGTTTCATGAAGATTGGACTAAAAATGTGACTTCTAGAGTGTTAACAAGGTTTTACTATAGCCATATAAGGAAAACTGCCACGCCCCCTGGCAGCCATGTTTTTCAACCAACCGGAACCATTTACGAACTCGTTCAAGATATCATTAGAACAAATGTTCTGACTAAGTTTCATGAAGATTGGACAATAAATGTGACTTCTAGAGTGTTAACAAGGTTTTACTATAGCCATATAAGGAAAACTGCCACGCCCCCTGGCGGCCATGTTTTTCATCCAACCGGAACCATTTTTGAACTTGTCCAAGATTTTATTGGGACACATGTTCCGACCAAGTTTCATGAAGATTGGACTAAAAATGTGACTTCTAGAGGGTTAACAAGGTTTTACTAAAGCCATATAAGGAAAACTGCCACGCCCCCTGGCGGCCATGTTTTTCATCCAACCTGAACCATTTTCGAACTCGTCCAAGATATTATTGGGACACATGTTCTGACCAAGTTTCATGAAGATTGGACAATAAATGTGACCTCTATGGTGTTAACAAGGTAAATGTTGACGCCACACGACGGACAAAAGGTGATCACAATAGCTCACCATGAGCACGTTGTGCTCAAGTGAGCTAAAAAGGGAGAACATAATAGGATAAACAAGGAATGTGTTTGGCAAACACTATGCCCCCTTTTGAGCGATTTTGACCCATATTTTTGACCTTGACCTTTCACCACTCAAAATGTGCAGCTCCATAGGATATACATGCATGCCAAATATCAAGTTGCTATTTTATAGAAACACTATATACAGCAAAAATACCAAAAAATAGACAGATTTACCGTTTACTTTTTGAAATAAAAATGCAACATGCATGATTTGTATTTTCAGCAGTAAATCACCCAATTTAGCCATAACGTTGTTTTAATTTAAAAAATTGAAGAATGTGCATTAAAATTGCAACATATTTAACAATAAACATAGCTTATTATGCTATATTTAATCAAATTACGTTAGGAAACAAATATAACGTGTCACAAAAAATATGCGTTGTCAGCAGGATTCGAACCTGCGCAGGAAGATCCCAAAAGATTTCTAGTTTGTCGCCTTAACCACTTGGCCAAGACAACTTTACATTAGTACCTGCTTAAACTAGATATCCATAAGTTAACAGGTAAAAAGGCTCTTCAATCTTCGAAGAAATCGTGGGAGATCATTACAGGTGCGCTTCCTTAACATTTCCTTAAATGACATAAGACTTTCTGTTTACCAGCCGCTTTACGACAGTCGTTATGCAAAAGATTTTCATGTTAACGATACTGCTGAAATCAGTGTACAATACTGAAATATACCAATTTCGCTCTTAAATGTGTAGTGAAGTGTTTGTCACAGTATCTGAAGCAGATTAAAGACTGTAACATTGACAATCAAAAAGGTAAGCATCATTTTTTTTAAAGCAAAATTGGTGTGATTAAAGACAATAATTTAACATTTTAAATTGATTGGTGCTATATAAGCGTGTCATTATATTCTCTGATTCACTCGTCAAAATGCAAGTTCATAGTGTATACCGCCTAATAAAAATCAAACGTTAGATTAAAATGATCTTGAGACTCCTTCAAAAATGCAAACAACTATGCAGTGTTTTTTTCCCACCTTTTTGGGAAAGGGGCCTAGTCCCTTTGGATTGGGAAAAATGGTGGCGTTTGACTCACATTGGGAAATTAGTGTTGTTGTTTTGCAAACAAATGCTTAAAAATTGAGAAGCAAAGTGTTTCAATATTATATTTACTCAGGTTCAACTTATAGAGCTGAATTATAGATAAACTAAAAATTGAGATAAAAAATAAAAATAAATATAATATACCGGCCCGGAATTTAAACGAAAAAAAATGGCTACAGAAATTTCAAAGACAGTTGTTAATTAAAAATTTCCGTTCCTTCAATATGATTTACTGTATACATATACAAATACTTTACTTATTTAACTATGTTGTGTTCTGGGCACTATGTTGTAGGTCATATGCTAGAACACATTTATATTATTTATATGCTACAAAGGAATTGATTACTACTAATATTGTATTTCCTTTTTTGTATTTTCAGATCACCAGAAAGCTGCTGAAGCATCCAAACTGCGGCGACATATGCAGGCTGCTTCGGAGGTGTCAATCAACAAGACTTACAACTTATTCAATGAAACTGTTATTAAAAACACTTGTTAAATGTGCTGTTATTAAATAAAATTATTAAATGTAATGTTATTAAATCAACTTATTAAACATGCTGTAAAATGCTTAGTTTTTGTTTGAATTATTATAACATGATCTTCATTGCCTGAATGAGGCCCCAGTTTGGCGACAACTTTTTGAATTTGGCGAAAAGTAAATGGCGTCAACTTTATAAAACCCAGAGGGAACCCTTATCTGTATAGAAATTCTATACTTAATCTCCATTGAGGAATATGGTGAACTAAGAAAAAGATATACAACTAAGCCTTCAGAACAAACTCCACATCAATTAATTGTGTATTATAAAGTACATGTACCAGTATTTGACTGATTTGATGTGTTTTTAAGCACACTGCCGTTGGTCACAGGGGGCGCAGACTCCGAGGGCTGTCCTGGTTTCAAGGGCTGAGGGTTGCCTAGACGACCACCAACTTCTGCACCCTTGGCAAGCACTTCCACTTCAAGCAGAATCATGACCCGTCTGTTGGAGGAGATAACATGAATATCTTGCAATGATATCTGTAATTCTGTGCAGAATTGCCTTACCCAATTTACAATAAAATATTTATTGGAAAGGGTGTAAGCCTGCAAAATTAAATGATCGTAATAACATTTGTTTCTTGATCTTCAAACTTCTGTGAAGGTTTATTAAACAGCCTAACAGGTCTTTCCCAAGGAATTTTGTCAGGCACGGTGGAAAGGCAGCACAGAAGGTATTGGGTACCACTTTTTTTTTCTTTTT
>VMBQ01007820.1:0-29983 GCA_007657795.1 Dreissena rostriformis
CAAAGGCCTTCAAAATTCGGTTCCAGCACTGAAAGAGATAAAGTGTAGTTATTTTCAATTTAATTTCAGGAAAGTTTAAATTGATTTTGTACTGGTACAGTATGGATTGATCAAAAGGCGTTAAAACGTTAAAACGACCTTCTATTTTACCTTCAGTCAACAGAATTATAATTTTCTTTAATGTTTTAATTGCATTTGGTTTTGGTTGAAAATTCAGTTATTTTATCAGGGGTCATTAGCATGAGTAATGAATCAAATGCTCACTTGGATTGTATGTACCGATACTGCCAAACGATTTGTTTACCAGAAGACCTTCGGTTTGGTATCAGATGAGAGACATGATAGCTAACCGAGATCTCTACGAATGAGGCCAAACAATATGAGTCAGGCCTTTTTCTGCCTATCTCACTGGTCAGATAGTCAGACCCATTCCCAATGCCAAATATGCATATTTTTTCCCAATTCTCATTAAAAAAAAATCCCAATTTAATTTTTTTAGAATGAAGTGTCTTATGACTTATGATTATTAGACTATATATCTCAATTTTATTTTTTAAACAACCTACAAAATATGTAACCATAACTTATATGATTTTTATCCAAAATGGCTGGAAAACCCCCTGCCCAAATAATGCTTTTGTCGATGAAAATTCTTCCCAATAAGGAAGATTTCGCGAATTGAAAAATCCCAATTTTGCTAGGTACTTTTTCCCCAAAAAAGACAGAAAAAGGCCTGTGAGTTTAAAAAAAAAGTTTTAATCTGTTTCTATTTTTCTTAAAGAACCAGAACATCTTTTTTTGACAACCAGGATTTCATGTCAAATGGCCTTCGATTATCAACTCGTATAAATTTTATTGTCAATAAGATCAAATATCAATATTCAATAACAGGTGTTTTTGTTTAAATAAGGTGGTGAGATAATCCTTGAAATGTTTATACTGAAATGTTTATTGTGTAAGTTTTGTAATTCAGTTTATCAATATGCCGGTATTACTAAGCAATCACATGGACCAGATATCATCNGTATGTGTTGCCGTTGTATCATTCATCATGGCCGTAACGTAATGTGTTGGGGAAGTCTGAGCAGTGCTCTGCGTCTGTGTTGCCGTTGTATCATTCACCATGGCCGTTACGTAATGTGTTGGGGTAGTCTGAGCATTGCTCTGCGTATGTGTTGCCGTTTTATGATTTATCATGGCCGTTACGTAATGTGTTGTGGCAGTCTGAGTAGTGCACTGCGAATGTGTTGCCATTGTATCATTCATCATGCCCGTTACGTTATGTGTTGGGGTAGTCTGAGCAGTGCTCTGCGCATGTGTTGCCGTTGTATCATTCATCATGCCCGTTACGTTATGTGTTGGGGTAGTCTAAGCAGTGCTCTGCGTATGTGTTGCCGTTGTATGATTTATCATGGCCGTTGCGTTATGTGTTGGGGTAGTCTGAGCAGTGCTCTGCGTATGTGTTGCACCTGTCGAAGTTGATGTACCATTATCTGTAAATTATGAAATGTACGATTTTTCACTGTATATCGACCATATATATTTTTTAATTCTTTTAAGCCTTGGCTCATTTAAACATATATTAATAATGGAATTTTATACATTATTTGTCCGTTTACATTACATGATTAAACAGTATTGGTAGTACTTGTATATTATTAGACGGATGTACGTGCGTACACATTTTATTGCTAATCATTAAGACTTATTTTTTAATTGCCCATCGAGCTACACATAACTTGCTCAACTATATTGTGTTGTGCGTGCTCAAAGAAAAAGTAATATTTACCAAGTATCATATTAATAAGTATTTAAGGAATAACATAGGTTATATGGATATTTACGTTTTTGGCTGCAGACTGCGGTGGTCCAAGTACGATTTGCTCTGACACTGGATGGTATGCGTGTCGTGTTCGAACCCCGGGTCACAGGTAACGTTGGCCTGGGCCCCATCAAGGGTGTCCATCGGGACTTGCAGGGTGTAGTAGCCGTATTGAATCGACGGTGGAGTACCACAGTCTGTAATTATATGGCAATGTATCTTGTGCTATAAGCCACGGCATATTGATGTTAGTTTTGTTTCTATTTTAGAAATACAATTGCAACCTTTATTGTGACCAACCAGTCCATTCATAAACGTTTACCGGACCGACAACCAATAAGTAAATTCGTAATTGAAAACTATTTTGTCATGTTTAAAATTTAGGATCCTATGTTTAATTAGTTTCTTCTTCTCATTTCTTTATTCAATGCCTATACTACTATAGTATTTTCGTCCTTATCTGACACACCTCGTTCACCACCATAACGTCATGGCTATATGAAAACAAATAAAGCAGAGAATTAAAGTTCTGGTTTTCTTCACCAAAACACAAGGACACAAAATTGCTTTAATGCAATAGATATACTGATTCTGAATTTTAAATAAATTATAAACAGTCCAACTTATTTAGAATGAGATGCTTTATTTTTCGTCGTTCATAATATAAAAGTCACTTCATGTTTTAACAGACAAACACACGGACATGCATTATAGTTTTAGCAAATACCTTTCAGGCAATTCGGAGCGGTAGACCATGTTCCATTTTCCTGACAAAGTACCGAACTGTTGCCCTTAAGCGTGAATCCGCTATTACACGTGACCGTTCCTATGGCACCGTATGTCCTTTCTTGCCCAAAGCTTTCAGTTGCATTCTGTACAGTAAACCTTCTGCAATCTGTACAAGGCGAATGAATGTGAGTAAATAAAGGCGCAGCAATCAAATGAACATGTGCAACGTATACGTGTTAGTTTAAACCTATTTATTTTAGCTCGATTGCATCGTAAGCCGAAGGCTTATTTGAAATGCTCTCGAGTCCGTTTACTGGGACTAGAACCGGTACTAATTGTCTTTGGCGGAGATGTAAAGAACGCTCCCACCGTAGAGATCGAACCCATGACTTCTCGATCGCTAGGCGGACACCATATCCACTACGCTACGTATAAGTTTTGACATGTAGTTGGAAGGAGACAAGCTTTCGAACGTTAAATGAAACCAAATCACGACACCTGTAGGATGGCGGTACCTTCGAAACTGAAATTTAACACTAAAATAAAATTTAAACCTGTATATTAAGACAAACTCTATAATAATGTTTACAAGAAACAACGGTAAGGAAGAACCCTTCTATATTCAGATTTTAATATACCATGTGTTATTAAAAAGTATAAATACAAGAAAGGGTACCTCAATCAATTAAACATTATTTCAAAGGACACACATACTACTATAGCCACTGTAATTTGTGAGTTACGATAACCGGCATATACACTACTGGTGAAGTGTTAACAGACAAACACACGGACATGCATTATAGTTTTAGCAAATACCTTTTAGGCAATTCGGAGCGGTAGACCATGTTCCATTTGCCGGACAAAGTACCGAACTGTGGCCGTTAAGCGTTAATCCGCTATTACATGTGACCGTTCCTATGGCACCGTATGTCGTTCCTTGCCCAAAGCTTTCAGTTGCATTCAGTATAGTAAACCTTCCGCAATCTGTTAGGGCGAATAAATGTGAGTTAATTAAGGCGCAGAAATAAAATAAACATATGCAATGTATACGTGTTAGTTTAAACCTATTTATTTTAGATCGATTGCATCGAAAGCCGAAGGCTTATTTGAAACGTTTTCGAGTCAGTTTCCTGGGACTAGAACCATTACTAATTGTCTTTGGCGGAGATCTAAAGAACGCTCCCACCGTATGGATCGAACCCGTGACTTCCCTATCGCTAGGCGGACACCATATCCACTAAGCCACGTATAAGTTTTGACATGTGATTGGAAGGAGTCAAGCCTTTGATCGATAAATGAAACCAAATCAAGACACCTGTAAGATGGCGTTACCTTCGAAACTGCAATTTAACACTAAAATAAAATGTACAAATGTATATTAAGACAAACTCTAGAATAATGTTTCCAATAAACAACGGTAAGGAAGAACCCTTCTATATTCAGATTTCAAAATAGCATGTGTTATTAAAAAGTATAAATACAAGAAAGGGTAACTCAATCAATTAAACATTATTTCAAAGGACACACATACTGCTATAGCCACTGTCATTTATGAGTTACTATAACATACATAAACATGACTGGTTAAGTGTTAACAGACAAACACACGGACATGCATTATAGTTTTAGCAAATACCTTTCTGGCAATTCGGAACGGTAGACCATGTTCCATTTGCCTGACAAAGTACCGAACTGTTGCCGTTAAGCGTGAATCCGCTATTACACGTGACCGTTCCTATGGCACCGTATGTCGTTCCTTGCCCAAAGCTTTCAGTTGCATTCAATACAGTAAACCTTCCGCAATCTGTTCAGGGCGAATGAATGTGAGTTAATTAAGGAGCAGCAATCAAATGAACATGTGCAACGTATACGTGTTAGTTTAAACCTATTTATTTTAGCTCGATTGCATCGAAAGCCGAAGGCTTATTTGGAATGCTCTCGAGTCCGTTTCCTGAGACTACAACCAGTACTTATTGTCTTTGGCGGAGATCTAAAAAAACGCTCCCACCGTAGTGATCGAACCCGTGACTTCCCGATCGCTAGGCAGACACCATATCCACAACGCCACGTATAAGTTTTGGCATGTGATTGGAAGGAGACAAGCCTTCGAACGTTAAATGAAACCAAATCAAGACACCTGTAAGATGGCGGTACCTTCGAAACTCCAATTTAACACTAAAATGAAATTTAAGCATGTATATTAATACAAACTCTAGAATAATGTTTCCATGAAACAACGGTAAGTAAGAACCCTTCTATATTCAGATTTTAAAATACCATGCGTTATTGTAGTACCCAAAGTGGCAAGAGACAGTCGCCTTGTCACCGATAGCCCTTGTTGTGTATGTGACTTCACCCTGTGTGACATTGGGCGGAACAGGGCACGCTTAGATGCAAATGAAATTATTATAAACAAACGCTCGTTTACTACTACTACTACTCCTTCTTTTTCTACCACTAATAATGCTGCTGCTGCTGCTACTACAACTTCTACTACTACTACTACTACTACTACTACTAATANTCTTCATTTCTACACCAATTCACTTCTAATTTATACTGAACTTTTCTTATGAAATACGGTCAATCTCAACTATGCATGGCCCCATTACCAACCCTGGGGCATACCTAGGTCAAACATTCAGCGTGGGGATACGCGTCGGCCTCTGCCGCGCCATTTCTAGTTTATTTTGCCTTCACAATCTGTTTGGGGTTATAACAGGGTCAGGTCTGACTGAACAAGTTCTCTAACTCAGACCTGCTATTTTAGAAGAATTATAACCCCTTTTGTACTTAAAAATTAGTTAAGGTAAAAATGCAGCAAAAACACACTATTTCTACTAGTACTACATGTATTCAATTCAAACAGGTAAAGTGTACTAGTCACCTTCAAATAAATTTTTGTGGTCATTATATCTGGTGACTAACACAAAATGTACTTGATGCTTTCAAAGTGGAAGAATAGTTAAACGCGCTGAACCGCTTTTCAGTTGATGATTACGACATTCAATGCTTTGTCTGCAATACTTTTGAAATGTTGCATTTGATCTTTGAAGATAATTGAAATTCCATTTTAATGGTACCTATGAACGTTTTTATTGGAGTTTTTATATTGTATGAATTGTATTGTATGTAATTGAATTTCCATTTGAATGGAACTTATAAACAAAATATTAGAGTTTGAATATTGTACATAATCAACAACTGTTTCTGTAAAATTCTTTTTGTCAACTCACAGGGATTATGCCGGGATATTTTTACCATTGGGTCCTGCGTATTTTATGCATTGAAATTACAAAAAAAATGTATGTTGACAGCCTCTTCCAACTTCCTCTGTGCTGGTACCTGTAAACTCTTTTTCATAAATAAGTACAGCGTATACCATGCAGGTAAACAGATACAAAGCTTGTAGAATAAATTCATCTCAGCTGAAAAATCAATGTTAATCAGCAAATGATTATGCATCTTTTTTGGTCAGCTTGTTTAAAGGCGAATTTACAAAAAAAGTCATCAGACATGTTAAACGCTTGTTACAATCATGGAAAGTTTACTCACTATGCTTAGTTTGGTGTCTTCATGTTTGTTTTTGTCTAATTAGAAGTTGACTTTAATATTTGAGACCCATTAATTTTTTTTAAAACAACAACATTGTTTCAAAACATATACATCCTTAGGACCCATCTTTTCAAATCATAAAAATATTGCAGATCTCATGTAAAATGTATAATATTGTATATGTTTTAAACATTTGTTAATGCAAATATAATAGCGTTGTAATTGTTATTAAAATTACATCACAGATTTAACTATTACAGTTAATCTTGTATTGAGAGACCACTCAAGGGAGTACCCAAAAATGGACCCTCTTAATAAAATGGTCTTAAAAAAAAGACCATTCTGGAAGAATGCAGACCTTCCATTTTAAATCCATGAAGAATTGTCACCTTTTGCCACAATGATTTCAACTTTTGTAATCAAATGAATCTAAATATATGGTAAGAAAATTTGTCATTTTGTGTTTTTTCACTTGATTAGGCCAAAAAAATATTATGTCCGTTTCCGGTCTCCTTGGGATAAAAAACAGGGTCGGTAGGTAGGGATTTTTTTTNATTAGTGTCCCCAAAACAATGTGGATTAAAAGAATGTCAGTCTCTACGTATTTATTGGTATCTGTTCTTGGTAGACAGGTATGTATATTTTATGCACCACACCTGTATTGTCCGTTTTTCAAACCGTGAAAACTTGCTTTTCCCGAGTAGTAGATGCTTTAAAATGGTCCCGGACAGGAAAAGATGAGTTGATGCCGACGAAAACTGCGAACAACTAACATATGTCCCCAATTATAATGATTCTTAATACTCGTTATCTTAGTCATGATCATTCTGTATCGAGAACTCGGACTGTAAACACAAAATTGCATCTGCTTAATCTGAAATGTCTCTAACGAGTTAGTTACAGGGCGATTCGCCCAAACTACCGTAAAAACACAGTCATAAGTCGAGATTTTTTACCTCCAAAATTTGATTAAAATTACAGTCTCGACGTATGAGGTCGTCCATGAAAAAAATTAATTAAAAAATCAACCAAGATCAATTGATCCCCGCGGTAATGGTTGTAGAAATTGTTGTTGTTGACAGTGTATAGAAAACTCGCTGATTTACGACAAATAAAAGTCGTCTTAAACTGATACTTACCAATTAATATAATCCAGTTTGCAACAGGGTTTTTATTTTGATAATTTAATCCAAAGTTTTCATGTTAGCAGGTGTTTTTTCTATACTGAACATGTAAACAAATGACCAAGGACCCTATTGAAAGTCTCGCGAAAATTCTCAATCTGTGTGAATGGACAGTTTGACGTCATCAAAGGAAAGCCGCTTCCTCTCTGTAGGCATAAAGCCACATCGTTCTTGCCGACAAAATTGGCTTCCTTTGTTTAGCCATCAACACGCTAAACCAATCGGGTGTTTGTAACTCAATGGCAACGGTCAAAAATGTTTTAACACCACGTGCTTAGCTCGACCTTTCGAATCTTTTGCAGCAAACGGAGGTGGAGTTTAACAGTTAATTAAATTAGCTTGTCTGGGCCATAACTATGTCATGTATTGTGAGATTTTAAAATCATTTGGCACATGTGTTCACCATTATTGGAAGGTGTGTTGCGCGAAAGAATTACGTCAATATCTCCAAGGTCAAGGTCGCCACAACTTAAAATAGATTGATTCATTCAGTAACATTCAGTAACAATGCACATTTTGATAAACCCTTTCTATATAAGGGATTCACTTGAAACTTAAAACATAAAACGCTTTATTTATTTTCATATTAAATTTGTGTTCATTTCATAGTAAATTTGCGTTCGGAGCAAAACTCCAAATCTACTGAAGGTGTGTTGTAACCATTTTTTTAACCAGGTTTTCCCGAAGGAAAAAACTGGTTATTAGATTGGCGAATGCGGGCGGGCTGGCTGGCGGGCGGGCGGAACAAGCTTGTCCGGGCCATAACTATGTCGTTCATTGTCAGATTTTAAAATCATTTGGCACATTTGTTCACCATCATTGGACGGTGTGTCGCGCGAAATAATTACGTCGATATCTCCAAGGTCAAGGTCACACTTTGAGTTCAAAGGTCAAAAATGGCCATAAATGAGCTTGTCCGGGCCATAACTATGTCATTTATTGTCATATTTTAAAATCATTTAGCACATTTGTTCACCATCATTGGACGGTGTGTCGCGCGAAATAATTACGTCGATATCTCCAAGGTCAAGGTCACACTTTGAGTTCAAAGGTCAAAAATGGCCATAAATGAGCTTGTCCGGGCCATAACTATGTCATTTATTGTCATATTTTAAAATCATTTGGCACATTTGTTCACCATCATTGGACGGTGTGTCGCGCGAAATAATTACGTCGATATCTCCAAGGTCAAGGTCACACTTTGAGTTCAAAGGTCAAAAATGGCCATAAATGAGCTTGTCCGGGCCATAACTATGTCATTTATTGTCATATTTTAAAATCATTTGGCACATTTGTTCACCATCATTGGACGGTGTGTCGCGCGAAATAATTACGTCGATATCTCCAAGGTCAAGGTCACACTTTGAGTTCAAAGGTCAAAAATGGCCATAAATGAGCTTGTCCGGGCCATAACTATGTCATTTATTGTCATATTTTAAAATCATTTGGCACATTTGTTCACCATCATTGGACGGTGTGTCGCGCGAAATAATTACGTCGATATCTCCAAGGTCAAGGTCACACTTTGAGTTCAAAGGTCAAAAATGGCCATAAATGAGCTTGTCCGGGCCATAACTATGTCATTTATTGTCATATTTTAAAATCATTTGGCACATTTGTTCACCATCATTGGACGGTGTGTCGCGCGAAATAATTACGTCGATATCTCCAAGGTCAAGGTCACACTTTGAGTTCAAAGGTCAAAAATGGCCATAAATGAGCTTGTCCGGGCCATAACTATGTCATTTATTGTCATATTTTAAAATCATTTGGCACATTTGTTCACCATCATTGGACGGTGTGTCGCGCGAAATAATTACGTCGATATCTCCAAGGTCAAGGTCACACTTTGAGTTCAAAGGTCAAAAATGGCCATAAATGAGCTTGTCCGGGCCATAACTATGTCATTTATTGTCATATTTTAAAATCATTTGGCACATTTGTTCACCATCATTGGACGGTGTGTCGCGCGAAATAATTACGTCGATATCTCCAAGGTCAAGGTCACACTTTGAGTTCAAAGGTCAAAAATGGCCATAAATGAGCTTGTCCGGGCCATAACTATGTCATTTATTGTCATATTTTAAAATCATTTAGCACATTTGTTCACCATCATTGGACGGTGTGTCGCGCGAAATAATTACGTCGATATCTCCAAGGTCAAGGTCACACTTTGAGTTCAAAGGTCAAAAATGGCCATAAATGAGCTTGTCCGGGCCATAACTATGTCATTTATTGTCATATTTTAAAATCATTTGGCACATTTGTTCACCATCATTGGACGGTGTGTCGCGCGAAATAATTACGTCGATATCTCCAAGGTCAAGGTCACACTTTGAGTTCAAAGGTCAAAAATGGCCATAAATGAGCTTGTCCGGGCCATAACTATGTCATTTATTGTCATATTTTAAAATCATTTGGCACATTTGTTCACCATCATTGGTCGGTGTGTCGCGTGAAATAATTATGTTGATATCTCCAAGGTCAAGGTCACACTTTGAGAAAATAGATTGAATTTTATTGAATTTGACACAAGGGGGGTAACTAGAGGCAATCAGTAACAATGCACATTTTGATTTGTCTCCCTTTATCATACTTTTTTTTTTTCAAATTGAAAACCTGGTTTTGTGACAATTTTGTCCCTTGTTTTCTTTTCATCTCTCAAATCATTTGGGGAGTTTTATAATGAGTGTGGATAATTGGAAATTAATGCTTACATTTTGATAAGCTCAGTGATTTTTTTAACCTGCGAGTCCTGTGTCCTGGACTCACAAAAACCTCTGGGGATGCAAAGTTTCGAATTTTGTAAGTCCCAAAAATGCATTGAAATTTCTAAAAAAAACTAATATGATTTAATATAAGGACTCATTCTTTCAATACGGGGACTCATAGATTTGCAAGTTATTGAGTCCCAGGACTCAGATGAGAAAATTTGTAAAAATATCACTGTAAGCTGTTAACATCAAAAGCCATTTTGCCTTCAGCATTCTGCTTGTAAGAAGGCTTTCAAATAAAATGTTTTTATAAAGAACAGAGGGCATTCATTATACAGGCTGATTTAGTATTTTAGCTTATTTTTAACTTATTTACACCTCGTCTGCTCAGATTTGCTGATCTCATATACACATGTAAAATATTAAATATGAGCCTCGCTCTGTGAAAATTGGGTTAAATGCATGTGCGTAAAGTATCATCCCAGAAAAGCCTGTGCAGTCTGCACAGGCTAATCAAGAACGACACTTTCCGCTTTTATTGTATTTTTCGTTTAAAGGAAGACTCTTATTGACTAAAATCCTGGTTAGGCGGAAAGTGTCGTCCCTGATGAGCCTGTGCGGACTGCACAGCCTAATCTGGGATGACACTTTATGCACATGCATTTAACCCCCTTTTAACAGAGCGAGGCTCATATGTTTAAAACATTTTTTAACCCTTGAGCGCTGGAACCGGATTTTGAAGGCCTTTGCAAACAGTTTGGATCCAGATGAGACGCCACAGAACGTAGCGTCTTATCAGGATCCAAACTGTTTGCTATTCTGATAGTATTCTTTGAAAAAAAAATCGAAGAAAAGGCTAATTTTAGAAATTCAGCAGACGACATTTTAGCAGACGACAAATTTCCCAGCATGCAAAGGGTTAATGCTTATATTATAGCTTTGTCATTGCAATGGTTGTTGCATATCAGATTTACCAATTATAAGTAGATTAACTCTTTCAACTGAACCATATGCGACGTATGGATGTTAATCAACTAAATATTGATTTGTTTTCTTTTCATCTCTGTGATCAGTTAATGTTTACACTCGTTAGATTACATTTGGGGAGTTTTATTATTAGTGTGGATAATTGGAAATTAATGCTTACATTTTGATAAGCTGATTACATCAAAAGCCATTTTGCCTTCAGTATTCTGTTTGTAAGAATGCTTTCAAATAACATGTTTTATAAAGAACTGAGCTAGCTAGGGCATTATACAGGCTGATAAGTTTAAGTTTGTCTCTTCTAGAAAAGAAATGTTTCAGAATTGTCTTTATTATATGCTTTCCGGTGGTTTATAGAGAAATATCAGTGAAATAAAAACGGTATTTCACTGTTTCAAGCAGTGAAAAATAACAGTGAAAAATATTGATATTTTTTATTGTTTACTGTGAAATGACGTCATTTTTTTGACGAAATGACGTCATTATTACATCGAAATTCTCCAGTCTAACTCTTTTACAATGTAATTTAACAGTAAAAAAAGCATATAATAAAAAGAAAATTTGTTGGATTAGGTGGATTATCAATTTTAATTCACTCGTGATCATAGAAAAAGTATATTTTCACTCGTGGCTGCGCCACTCGTTAAAATATTATTTTCTATGATCACTCGTGAAATAAAATCGATATTCCACCAAATCCAACAAATATCCTCTATTTATTTACCTAATAATTCGGAGAAAATTCATAGAATAAAATTGTGAGAAAGATTTTTCTGGAACTGGAATATTATTGTATTCTGTTATACTGGAAGGAAGCCAATTTGAATAAATTGTTGGCGTTCTGTTGAAATTTTAGCAAAACCGCATTAAGGACAACAACCACACCCCTGTAATGGATTTCATTATACAACCTGGGCCGGTATTCACAAACCTCCTTAGGTAAATCTTAACTTAAGGTGTTAACTTAAGTGAAAATTTCAGATACAGTTTCCTGTAAGAAATAAGGTGTTTTCTGCTTACACAAGGTTAACATATTACTCACCCGAGTTATATTTATTTCTTTAAAACATACACATGTTATAATACCTAAAAATAACATAGCCTGAGACTTAAGGAATTTCATACATTTAACCCTTTTCATGCTGGGAAATTTGTCGTCTGCTAAAATGTTGTCTGCCAAATTTCTAAAATTAGCATTTTCTTTGATTTTTTTTCAAAGAATACTATCAGAATAGCAAACAGTTTGGATCCTGATGAGACGCCACGTTCTGTGACGTCTCATCTGGATCAAAACTGTTTGCAAAGGCCTTCAAAATCCGGTTCTAGCACTCAAAGGGTTAAGGAATTTCCTTAGGTTTTCCCTCAGGAGCTTTTTGAAATGGTCCCTGCACAACAAAGTTGTAATAGCTGGTATACTGGTTTCATGTTGTCGGCCTGTCCGTTGTCAAATTGTCCTGATGTTGGATTTCTTGTAAGGAGCATATCTATTGGTATCGACTTGAAACTTTATGGGTAGATAGATCTCATTGAGGTGGTATGCAGTGCACACAAATCTTAATTCTAATGCTTCCCTTTTTATTTTAGAGTTATTGCCCTTTGTTAATTTGTGTACTTTAAGTTTGTCCCGATCATATAACAAAAAGATTTATACACTTGGTAGATAGGAAGGTAGATCGCATGGAGGGGGTCATGGTGTAGAGCAAAGGAACAATAATTCTTGCTAACCTGTTTTTAAAGTTATTGCCCTTTATTAATTTTTGTACTTAAGATTTCATGGATGGGGTGTGTAGTGCACATGAACCATAACTTGTGCTCACCTTTTTTCAGTGTAATTTTTCCTTTGCTAATTTTTGTACTAGTTTTTGTAATGCACAAAACTATTTAGTGGTTTGATTTGATTTTTTGGAGTCAGTTAATTCTGTTGTACCTATTCAATACACCAGATTTCTAATGATTCCAAACTGAACCGGATGTACCTTGCGTGTGCATTACAGCATTTAATGCACATAATCTTTGATCTCATTTATTGTTATTTAATGTTTACTGTTTAGTTTGATAACCATTTGTGTGATGAGGATATTATCAAACATTAATACCATGGGCTTGGTGCATGGACAAAATAAACCAAGTTTGTTAACCTTACATGAGCTGGTTGTAATGGCAGTGTCGGAATTACAATTTGGCAGCCGGATAAGATCTCGGATTAAACAAATTATGTCTGCAGATTGATTGAGATTAATATTCTGATTTTACACAGTTCAATAATATAATTATTATACCCAATGTAACAATGTTCTGGTGATATTCAATCTCTGAACATTGGAATAATTATTGTGAAACTAAATATGAAGGATGACAAACTAAATATGAAGGATAACAAACTAAATATGAAGGATAACGATGGTTCTAAGCATCTGTCAATTTTGTAAGAAACACCATTTATTTGTAATAGCAGTTCGTGCTACAAGCACAACTTATTATCAATACTGTGTTTAACTTAGCTTATATGTTATTCATCATTCCGAAGGCAACTAGATGAAATAATTAAATTTCTCTGTCTTTCTTGTGTTCTTGTGCTGTATATAAATACAAGAGTATTTAATAAACTAAAAGTATGCTATTTAAAATTGCAGATAGTGTTGCAAGGAAGTGCAAATGATCATAGACTCTTTTGGTAAAAACACATTTTTGGGGGCGTTTGTTCTCATGAACTAACCTAAAGTTGTGTGTTAAACTGTGAGTAAAATCAATATTAATTAAGGGGTATTGTGGAAGTTATAATGATTGTTTTCCCAACAATAGATGTTTTTGAAAATTTGTCTGCAATAATACATACAATTACTATGTAAAAAATAAACAAAACATAGTGTAACCTGCCTTGTTTTGATTTTATATGCAATAATGCATCATGCACTTTTGCATAAAAACAGCTTAATCTAGATACTAGTGTTAACCCTTTGAGTGCTGGAACCGAATTTGAAGGCCTTTGCAAACAGTTTGGTACCAGATGAGACGCCACAGAACGTGGCGTCTCATCAGTATCCAAACTGTTCGCTATTCTGATAGTATTCTTTGAAAAAAATTGAAGAAAATGCTAATTTTAGAAATTCAGCAGACGACATTTTAGCAGACAACAAATTTCCGAGCATGCAAAGGGTTGAAAGTAAATATAATCACTGTTTAAAGTTGAAATGGGCAAATATATTGCGGTTATTTCAAGCTTAAGTACACTAATTTAAATGGAATGAAAACCAACATTACAAATACAATCCATTACATTAAATAAATGTTAAGAAATCATGTTTTTTATAAATTATATACAATTGATCAAATCGATAACAATCAAACTATTTCAGCCACATTGTGTCCTAAATAATGAGTTTAAGTTAAAGAACGACACACAATATTGTTTTATGTTGTTTTGGATTTCTTTTCATAATCTGAGGGGAAAAGATGATAAAAGACATAATACAATATCTTTTGATATGAATCCCATTTTTTCAAAATAAATCTGCACAGACAAGACAGTTCCTGAATGTTCTTGAAAAAAGTAATTAAATGTCACAATGTCCGCATAATACATGTAGCATATTACCAGTGATATGATTGAAAAATATCCTCAATAAATCAATTTGGCGCAACATCCCTTAATAAAAAAGAAGGTACCAATCAAATTAAATTAGGTTATTTGGGTCGCTATAATGTTTTTTTTACCCAAACTCTTATACTTAACATGAAAGTGAGTTGTTAATAATTCATGTTGCTTTGCCTACCTAAATTACCAGTATTATTGGAACTTGCGTAAAAGTGAGTTGTAAATAATTTATGTTGCTTTGCCTACCTTAATTACCAGTATTATTGGAACTTGGCACTGATAGCTGGGATAAATAGCGGTTTAGAGTTGCCCAAAGATATATAAGTGTGGACATTTTAGGATATATTGTTGTAAGAAGAAAACTGGAAAAGCATATTGCTGGAAATTGATTGTACAAATGCAGGATTATGTTGTACTTTGTTTAAACATAAAATGAAGAAATTATATTCTTTTTTTAAATTATGGTTGGATAATTATTCAAATTTGTGAAGCATTATTGTCATTGTGAAACTAACACACATTATTGTAATGCTTTATCTTTAAGCTGAAGTAAAAGCATAATGTTTTATGTTAATTGTTTATCACCTTTTATTGTTAATACTACAAACAATATAAACATTCTAAATGATTATAGGGTGTTATTAAAGCTTTTCAAACACATACCAGTCGCAGTACACATCAAAAGCAGCTGGAAAACAGGGCTTTATGCATGTGCGTAAAGTGTGCATGTGCAGGCACAGGCTAATCAGGGACGACACTTTCTGCCCAGACTGGATTTTCATTTAGAAGAGACTTCCTTTTAACAAAAAATTCCATTAAAGCGGAAATTGTCGTCCCTGATTAGCCTGTGCAGAATGCACAGGCTAATCTTGGACGACACTTTATGCACATGCATTAAGCCCCATTTTCCCAAAGTGATGCTCAAATAATGCTTACAATTACAGGCTCAACTCGGCCGGATCATCGCGCCAGTACCAGTCCACTGCAGGATCCAGCAAGAAGAAGGCCAATGATCCGTCGCGCTCTGTGAAGTCCATTGACAGAAGTGCCACCAGAGAGAAGACTAGATTCTTGGTATGTGCGTAGATTTTAGTTGCGCTTGGGGAAAATGGGGCTTAATGCATGTGTAAAGTGAGTTTAAATATCAAAAGTAAAAGAAGAAAATTTTCAAAATACTTTTAACACTTTCCGCGTGATTGATGGTGTTCTGCCTGTTCAAGTAGCCAGTCCAAATAGGCTATTCAGGGATGAAACTTTCTGCTTTTATGGAATTTTTTGTTTAAAGGAAGTCTTTTCTTAACAAAAAACCAAACTAGGTGGAAAGTGATTTCCCTGATAAGTCTGTGCAGATGCACAGGCTAATCTGTGAAGACACTTTACGCACATGCATTAAGCCCCCTTTTCTCAGAGCGCGGCTTGTTTGATTTATTGCATGCTTTGCTCATCACATCCCTGGGGCCATTGCAAACCATGTGATAATGATCGATTTAATTTTTATTTTTTTTAAGTTATCTCCTTTTCTATTTTTATGCCCACACAAAGAGGCATTAAGAATTGCACATGTTCGTTTGTATGTACGTCTGTATGTACGTTTGTATGTATGTCTGTATGTACGTTTGTGTCGGTATTAACGATTATTTTTATACATTCTTAAGCCTGTGTTTTCATGTCCTCTTTAGGCCAACAAAAAGTTGTTTGTTTCCACTAATATCGCACAAAAACGTAGGGTAAATAGCTTGGGTGAACCTTTTTATGCCCTCTTCTTCGAAGAAGAGGGGGTATATTGTTTTTGGCCTGTCTGTCTGTCATTCTGTGTGTCTGTCTCAAAACTTTAACCTTGGTCATAACTTTTGCAATATTGAAGATAGCAACTTGATATTTGGCATGCATGTGTATCTCATGGAGCTGCACATTTTGAGTGGTGAAAGGTCAAAGTCAAGGTCATCCTTCAAAGTCAAAGGTAAAAAAAACAAAAAACGCATTAGGCGGAATTGTGTTTCTGACAAACACAGCTCTTGTTTTTGGTTAACTAAATGTTTAATAAAAATATGACTTCCATGTGGAAGCAAGTCCCTCTAATGATGTCTTTATCAGCTGCAAAGATGATAAAAATGTCTTCAAAGTTATGTTTGAATATTTGTTTTAACCCTTTGAGCGCTGGAATCGGATTTTGAAGGCCTTTGCAAACAGTTTGGATCCAGATGAGACGTGGCGTCTCATCAGGATCCAAACTGTTTTCTATTCTGATAGTATTCTTTGAAAAAAAAAATCAAATAAATGCTAATTTTAAAAACTCAGCAGACAACATTTTAGCAGACGAAAAATTTCCCAGCATGCAAAGGGTTAACCCTTTCCCACTCAGATACAAAATGGAAATGGCTTATGCAACCAGCATAAAAACCAGAACAGCCTGGTTGTAAAGGGTTAACTTGCGAAAAATCATCAGGTCCGATAAAACTACATCAATTTGTCTGCAATTTTTTACTATAAATACTCTATGTTCAGATTTGCTTTATATTTAGGAGTTTATTGCATTTTGTTTTGGGTTTTAATTCAAACACTGATAATCTAACAGCAAACATCTCCCCAGAACACACCAAACGATTGACAAATCTTGTATTGGGTTTAAGGTTTAAATCAGGCTTTAAATGAATATACAGAACATTTGATGAGCTGCCGGAATGTCATTCACCTTTCTTTGACTGTGTGTTGGGAAATCAGTTGGGTATAGAAAATTAATATACAGGTTTGAAGTGTCATTTAAATGGACAATTTGTGTGCAGTGAAGCCATTTGTGTTAGGCATAATATTATTGAATGGCAATCAAGATTATACGGGCATTCTCAGTTATAACACATGGATTTAATTATTGCATTTACACTGTTAAAAAATGTTCTATGGCCCTTTTTGATATGTATAAGAGTTTATACCTTTGTTGTCAAAAGCGTTAATTAGATCAAAGTTGTTAAGCAGAGCAGTTGATTAGTAATGTAAATGCAGTTAAAATGACATTAAGTTTGACTTTTGAAGTAAACAAACATGCCAAAGTTTAATGCGAATTACTAGATTATTGGAACATAGACTAATATCAACAACCCTTAAATTGTAGGAAGAAAAAACTGCTTGATTTTAATCTATACATGATAAAAATATTTCATATTTATTGTAGTAAAATCGTATGGAAATTTTTTTTTCTAAAAGGTTTCTGCTCCCTCGGCTGAACAGATTACCGATGCCAACGGTGAGAAGAGTAATGACAGCCCACAGGGAAAGCGAATAGAGAAGGAGTGGTCCGCCCTGTCACAGTGCCGAGCCTTGAAACGGTCTTCTGAGGTACAATTTCTCTGTTTGGGATGTTTTGATGTGAAGTCTTTTCTACCGAAAATCCAATGAAGGTTTTAAGTGTTGTCCCCGATTAACCAGCGTGTACTGAAAAGGCTAATCTTGAATGAAACTTTACGCACATGCATCAAACCCCATTTTCCCAGAGCAAGTCTCATGTATTTACACTCGTTACATTTTGTCGTCTATTTCAGATTGTCTCCCATCGCGTAGACCGTATGTACTTCATGACTGGCAACAAGCTGAGACTGCAGGCCAAGTACTCAGTGGACGAAACAGACATGCAGCAGCTGAGGGAGCTCCAGCAGGCCCGCGGCTCAGCACGATCCACACGGTAGGTTACACACTACTGATTTGGCTCTCTTGGTTGCACATTATGGATGTATCCATTGTGGTTGCACACCACTTATGTGACAGAAATGGTTGCACACCATTTATAAAGCCATCTTGGTTGCAAACTGCATATTTGGCAGAATAGAATGCACCCCACTGATTTGGCAGTCTTGGTTGCACATCACTGATTTGATCATCCTGGTTGCAAACTGCTGATTTTGCTGTATTTTTGCTCACTAGTGCTGTTGCCATCTTGGTTGAACACCACTTACTTGGCTGTTTTGTTACACCCTCTTATTTTCTCATCTAGGTTGCACACCACAGCTTTGGTTGTCTTGGTTGCACACCAAGTCCTTTCTGGTTGCACACAACTGTGTTTGCCATCTTGGCTGCACACTACTGATTATACTCTCTTGATTGCACACTACTTATTTGGCCAGCTTGGCTTGCACACCATTTATTTTGCCATCTTGGTTGCACACCACTGATTCTGCTGCCTTGGTTGCGCACCTCTATGCCATCTCGGATATTCACCAGCCTGAGAAATTTTTTAAAAATGGCATGCAGTTCCAGATAAAATTAAAATCTTTATATCATGTTATTAGCTCACTTGAGCTCGCCCAGGGTTTCACCAGTTTTAAATTGACTCATATTAGGAAAATCTTTTTCTTTTTTTGTCTGAAACCGCAAAGCTTTGTTCAAATTATTCCCCTGTTGTCAAAAGTAGCTTCAAAGCAGGAGTCTAGATTATTATACTACTGATCTTTTTTCAAGATTATAAAACTACTGATCGATCTACAGTTTCTGAGGTTTCTCAGGGTCCTCTTGTTATAAATATGGCCACTGAGATAAAAGACATTCAGTATACTAAAACAAGATTGTTGTCCATTCATCTTCATGGTATGATTCTTATTAACTTAATAAACTAAATTGTACTGTCCTGTTGGCCTGAACTACTCAGCTAAGCATTATAACCAGCATAACCACAATCAAATTCATCTTTATTGCTTAATATCTTTCTGTACTTGAGCTTTTTTAACCTTCTTCATGTTTCTTTTCTATTCCCTTCTTTCCCTACAATACTAACAACAGAGATGAACTGACTGAGCAGGCTAGGGACTTGATGAAGATGCGCGAAGTGGACGAAAACAATGCCACGTTGGTCAAAATTGAACAGAAATTGTCCAGGATTGAACACAGACTCAGTTTCATTGAGGAGCAAAATCATGAAATACGGAACGAAATCCGTGCCAATTCGAGAGCCGTGAAAATGGAGGTTATGTCAATTTCAAGTTTAGGCTCTGAATCGGGTATTGAGGAAGAGGAGATGGAGGAAATTGATGAGGACCAACATGTGACATTGCATAGACTGAATGATCCTGATCCGGAACCTCTGCCGACAGAAAAGCGCTCAGTGAGCAGGATTGAGATCCGAGGGAAATCAGATCGCGGTAAAGATTCCACGGGCATCCAGGTCTGGGACATATTGTCACATGACCGCAACACAACCGGAGCTGAAACCATGATAAAGCTCTTTGAGTTGTACCCAAATGTACATGTCAGGGCTCGGCAAAAGTGGGAGAGAGACGAGTTTGCGACGGCAAACGCTCTGACTCTGGGAGTGCCAAGAAAAGTGCGGCGTGAGAAACTGAAATCTCACAAGGCCAAGATGAATCCTGTTTTGAATGACAAGGCAGTTGTTTGCAATGCAATAATTCCTACCTGCCGCTTTTGCAAATGCCAGGATGCGAAGGTGAAAACGAAGGAGAATGCAGTTTACCTCGGCGGAGATTCTAGAAAGGAGCGTCTTGTTCCCAACTTTCCGACTCGTTTTAAACTGTTAGCACACCCACCTGTGGAATGTGAGTGTAGACAGGACATGAAAGTGCGCAAACAGACTGGTGCCCCATTGCTGACAGTGACCGGAACTCAGGTGCCCTTGTGTGATCGGGAAGTTCTCTACTGTTGATATATCATCGAGGCCAATCTCAACATCTCCCACTGAATGTTGTTTGGATTTAATACTTAGGCAAAATTATCACGTACTCAGGCAAAATTATCATGTGTTGTAATTTCTCACTGCAATTTTCTAATTTAATATTTAAAATAAAAATCATAAAAACAGTATTTAAACAATTGTTTTATATGTGTTTTGTCATACCAATGACTGTGTTAGAAAACCTGTGAGTGCAGGGCTTATTTCGACATTTAAGAAGCAAAATGGAATGGATATTGCCTTAAATCATTAGGCCTAAGCAAAAACAAAAGTTTTTGTACTGGTTACCCTATATACTGCTGACTCAAAAGTTTTTTTATGTTGAAAATCAAGATCTTAATTTTGTTCTCTGAAATTAATTGCCTTATCATAACTTTAACAAAACAGTATTTTTTCGTGCTACAGACCTGGAAATTCAATGTTATTATTTTTAAATTCCAGCCACAAATAAACAGAGCTCACAAATTTTGTGTTACTCCTTTGTTACACTCAAAAGTGTGCAAAAATTATACTTCATGGACATCATGTCATCTGGTGGGAAACCTTGAGGTATTAGTTGCTGAATAAAAAATGTGTAGCACAGAGAACATTGAGATATTTTTCTTTTGTTTTAAAGTTTAAAAACTGGATTTAGTTATGAAAGTACGATAATCAGAAGAAAATTTAAGCATGTGAATAAATGGAATCCACAGCAGATATTTTACATTCATTAATTGCAAACTAACGGATCCCGATATAGCAGATCTGCAGTGTAGTTGTATTAATTTCACATTAATGTTTCCCAAAAACTAAGTACATACAAATCTACAAATTATTTTATCACTATGGTAAATTTAATTCTTGTATAAAAAAAAAACCTACCTACCGACCCATAATTTAAGGCATATTCCCAGAACCAAACCCAGAGCTTTAGATGATGCGCGTTAATAAGCATTTAATTACAAATATATAATTAGATTTACAACAGAACATGCAAAATAAACCAATTTATGAGTGTGTGCAAATAATCAGCATCAGAGAATGGACTGGTAAGGCGAAGACATCCAGACCAACACACTGTGGAGGAGACCTTCAGAGGGGGTGATCACGTGATATTCAAGATGGTGACGTCAATGCTAAGGCAGGTATTTTCGCCGTTATATACCCTTTATTACTTTTGTTTAATTTTTAAATTACGCTCACTTTCCAGCCATATCAGTAAGAAAGTGATTTGCGTTGATTTCTTATAAAATTTTGCTTTAAATCTGGACATGCTGCAAATTTTCTCAGTGGAGCTGTAATTAGGTCATCGCGCTAAGAAATTTTGCAGGTAGTAAAGTCGCAATATAGAGCGAATATTAATACGAAATAAATGCTAGTAACTTTCTTGCTGATATGGCTAGAAAGTGAGTGGCATTTAAAAAATTAAAAAAAGTAATAAAAGGTATAAAACTGCGAGAATAACCTGTCTTGGCATGGACATCGCCATCTTGACTATCACATGATTACCCCCTCTAACCATGATGCAAGGGAATCTCTACAGCAGTCTGGAGGACCTGCAGTGCACAGCCAGCGTGTCCATATGACTGATTAACTAGAAGAAGAAAAAGAACAACACACTGAGAATCTAGTTGGTTTGAATTGATGATGGTGTTGTTTTCTTTTTAATCTCTGTTCTCTTTTCTTACTTGTCCTTTCCCTGAACAAGCTTTTGCACTCCTCTGTCACGGCTTTTCATTCACAGATTATACACTTGAGTCAAATTTGTTGAATGAATTAAATGTTGTCTTGCTTTATTTTGTCCCAGTTTTATTCCTGAAATGTGTTATTTAATCGATAAGTCACTTTAAATTACTCAAAGCATTAATACATTTTAATACAAACAGCTGTAGTAAGTTAAAAGTATTTAAAATCTGGACACAAAAGACTTTCATTAATTTCAAAATTATTATATCGCAGGTTAATAACTTGTTATTACTGTATTATTAAATGCATAATTTGTATAAAAAGGAAATTACCTTGTATTTAACACATTTTAAGCCATGTTTGTATTTACTATTTCAGTAACCTATATTTTGAAGAGTTGTAACTTTTTTGGTTATGTCCCATGATGAAATTGTGTTGTTGTTGTTTTTCTATTGCTGTTTGTTAAGAAAAAAGTATTGTAGTCATACAAAATTAACGATTGTTTTTGTTGTTGTTTTCTTAGGTCAGGCAGTTCTAAAAAGGGGGACATGTACAGACCAGATAGACTTCTGCAGAACGTAGGTGACTTTACATCACGTCAGACACTAAATCATGTTTTATGGCCATTTTTATAAATATTTGCCTTAAATACTTTAAAAATTCTGTCACGGATTATGCAAATTCAAAAGGTCAGTTATGACAGATTGTCGATACTTTATAAAATTTCAAGATTCAAGATTTATTTACAACATATTCAGAAGGCCGATGGCCCATGCGGACACATTTTAGTACAATATCAATCAATCATTAACAGCAGTTTATAATACATACATTTTTATTTGTCGAACAAAACCATTGTGAGACAATAACAAAAACTAACACAAAACTACTGATAATACAGCATACATATTATTATATTTATATTACAGAGTTAATATGATACTTAAATATGAAATTAAATGTAGTAAGTTATGATATTTCGTATCATTCCATTTTATATTACAGTAGTGACCTCTTTGATCAATTCGGGTATGACAGATAATACTTAACCCTTTCCCGGTCAGACACGTTTGAAATTGCTTCGAAAATCAAATTAAATTAAAGACCGTTCAAGACTTTTAGGCTTTATTTCAAAACCTGAGATCTGATGAGCAACAAACAGCATAAAACCTGAACAGCCTGGGAGTTACTGGCAGTCTGTTCTGGTTTTATGCTGATTGCATATAGCCATTTTCACTTTGCTTTTGAGCGGGAAAGGGTTAATCAGCTTTCCTTCATCAACTAGAAAGCACTATTAAGATAAATCGGTTAGTTTGTTTTTAAAATGTGTTAATCTTTATGTGATAAGTAATGGCTGTGAATTTTTATTTTTTTTGGAAGTCCAGAGACAATAATGAAATTCTGTTGATAACAGCAAAATTAATAAATATTAAAACAAACAAAATTGGGTACTAAATTACTGAAAAACTGCTAGCCCTGCATCTCAGAGTAAAAATCCTATATTGCAGCTGCTGTTTCTAAATGAGCCAGGTTCTGGAAAAACTGGGCTTATGCATGTGTTTAAAGTGTCATCCAGTCCGCACAATCAAGGACAACACTGCACTCCTAGACTGGCTTTTCATTTAGAAGAGACTTCCTTTCAAAGAAAAATTCAATAAAAGCGGAAAGTTTCGTCCGTGATTAGCCTGTGCTGACTGCACAGGCTTATCTAGCACAACACCTTACGCACATGCCTTAAGCCCCGTTTTCCCAAAGCCGCTCAAATACTTATCAGAAATTGCTGTTGATAATTCCAGGGAGGCAGTGTTGATGCAAATGGTGACCATATGGATGGGACTGGTAAGCGAAGCAGTTATCTGTGATTCTTCATAAAATAGGCTCTTTGCATTTCCGAAATACATAAAAATTATTTACCTCGAGGTCACCAAAGGTCAATATTGCACAGGATTAGGTACCGGTACATGCACTTGAGTTATCCATTTAGTGATGCTCAAGTTAAACGTGGAAAATACTAGTTGATGAACTAATGTGTCGTGTTCTGAGAAAACTGGGCATAATGCTTGTGTGTAAATTGTCATCCCAGATTAGCCTGTGCAGTCTGCACAGGCTAATCAGGGACGACAATTTCTGCTTTTATGGAATTTTTCGTTTAAATGATGTCTCTTCTTAGCGAAAATCCAGTTTAGGCGGAAAGTGTCATCCCAGATTAGCCTGTGTGGACTGCACAGGCTAACCTGGGACGACACTTTATGCACAAGCATTATGCCCAGTTTTCTCAGAACACTCGACATTTGTGAATTAGTGGAAAAGAAATTTTTCTCTGTGTCCATGTTGGATTTTATTTCTAATAATCTTGTTGTTTCATAGAAGCGTTATTTTCAGCAATGGCACATGACTGTATCATACCAAAGGCAGTTTTAAGTTGACACTAGATGCTTGTGTGCGAAGTGTCGAACCCATTGTCAATAATGCTTGAAATTATTATCAACCAGAACAATGTACATGTTTGACCTTTAGCATGACCTTGACCTTTTTCCAAGGCTTGACTCACCTCAACATAGTTAACATTGTTGGTTAACTCTTACAGTGCTGGAACCGAATTTTAAAGGCCTTTGCAAACAGTTTGGATCCAGATGAGATGCCACAGAACGTGGCGTTTCATCAGGATCCAAACTGTTTGCTATTCTGATAGTATTCTTTGAAAAAAAATCGGAGAAAATGCTAAATTTAGAAATTCAGCAGACGACATTTTAGCAGAAGACAAATTTCCCAGCATGCAAAGGGTTAATAATGGTAAATTTGCATGATGAATAATGAAGTGACATTGTGGACAAACTGTTTTATGGCCAAATTTAACCTTTGACCTTTATGTGTGACCTTGACCGTTGAGGTAGTTAGTTTAACCTCAACATATTGAACATGTGTGATAAATGTTAAACTTGCATGATGAATTACAATCTGTTGTAAGGCCAAATTTGATATTGACCTCTTATTGTGACATTGACCTTTGAGGTAAAGCGATGGTTGTTGCCTGCCACATGTGTTCATCATAGTGTTTTATTATAGCATTTTTTAAATTGTGTGATGAATGTCAAAATTCCAGTCAAGACAAGCTGTTTTATGGCCCATTTTGACCTTTGAATCTAAGTGTGACCTTTACTTTTGAGATAGGGAGAGGGTTTTTACATGTGACATGTCTTTTCATAATAGTGAGCATTTCTGGTAAGTTATTTCAAAATTGCACGATGACGGACAAGCTCGGACATACAAACTCAACCATTGTGACTGTTATATCAACCTTTTTGCAATTTCGATAAACATTTGTATTTTTTAAGAGTCATGCTGAATACTACATAACAATTAGGTAGTGAAATATTGAACACATTTTAGTGGAAACAATTCTTTAAATCCACTTCTTGTGCTGTTTAACTTTTTTGAAAAATAAATTAATACCCAAATCCATTAATAAAAAAACAATGTGTTTGTATTCAATTTTATAACGCACATCATTACTGGAAATGTGTAATTATTGTCTCCCTTTCCAGGGACAAAAAAATTGTAACACAGTGAAAATAAACAAATTATTGAGCCTCGCTCTGTAAAAAAGGGGTATAATGCATGTGCGTTAAAAGTCTTCCCAGATTAGCCTGTGCAGTCCACACATGCTAATCAGGGACGACAATTTCTGCTTTAACTGGAATTTTGCTAAGAAAAGTTTTTCTATAAACAAAAAATATTATAAAAGCAGAAAGTGTCATTCTTGATTAGCCTGTGCGGACTTCACAGGCCAATCTGGGATGTCACTTTATGCACATGCATTAAACCCCATTTTCACAGAGCGAGGCATAATTCATTAATATTTCGAATGAGTTTACCTCATTACCATTTCAGTGCAAGATGGCAAGAGACCGGGCAGACTTGGTTCAGAGAATGGGCACCTGGCGGCAAGGGATGTAAGTGTGACTTGCATCATTTTTGCCTCTAGTACAAAGTAAAGAGGGGTAGACTGTAATTACCATGGACGTCTGTCTATCTGTCCATCCATTTGTCTGTTTGTTCATAGATGCAAATTTTCCTGCAGAACACTTCTCAACTCAACGTACAACATTCAAACTTGCATGCATCATTCCTTATGGTACTAGTTGTTCATGTGCTATTCGTATTGTCCTACAGTAAAAATGACAAAAGTGAAGTTATGCCCCCTGCATGTATAGATGCTGGGAGGCTTATAGTGATTGCCCCATCCATTCCTTGGTTTCTTCTGTTGATTCGTAAAAGGTAAATCAAACTGATACGATTGCTTACATAAAACATTATCACGCTGCAAAGCGAGTGGTGGATTATGGGAATGCCCTTCAAGTTAACCCTTTGCATGCTGGGAAATTTGTCGTCTGCTAAAATGTCGTCTGCTGATTTTCTAAAATAAGCATTTTCTTATATTTTTTTCAAAGAATACTATCAGAATAGCGAACAGTTTGGATCCAGATGAGACGCCACAAAACGTGGCGTCTCATCTGGATCCAAACTGTTTGCAAAGGCCTTTAAAATTCGGTCCCAGCACTGAAAGAGTTAATAAATCACTCCATCAGTCTTTCTGTAACTTTCATCACAGCTCTTTATCTCCTATATCCATGGACAGATTTTCATGAAACTTGCCTCAAATGTATCAGGCAATGAGACAATGTGCAGAAGGCACGGATCAGTCATGCTAGCTCAAATTCAATGTTGTACTTCATGGTCAAAGGTTTGAGTCTCCATTTTCATTTCTGCTTCATATCTTCTTTACCCTTTGAAGGATTTTCATGAGATTGCCTCAAATGTTTAGGGCATTAAGTCGATGTTCTGGCCCCGTGTTCACAAAACATTTTTTGCAATCGAAAATCGATTTTGCTTGTCATTGAAAATGGATTTCCATTGTAGTTGATAGGCAAAAATGAAAATCAATGTCAGTTAAAATCGATTTTCAATTGCAAAATTGTTTTGTGAACACGGGGCCAGAAGGCTTGCCGACTCAAGGTCATACTTCAAGGTCAAAGGTCTGAGCCTCCATTTTTCATCCTCTCCTTATCTCATATAATTCTAAGGATTTCCAAGAAATTTACTAAATTGTCCAGGTCATTAAGACAATGTGCAGAAGGCATGAATCAGTCACGCTGGCTCAAGGAAAAGGTCATATACAAGGTCAAAAGTTAGAACCTCTATATTCATGTCTGGTCCATATCTTTTGTACCCATTCAAAGATTTTAATAAAACTTGCCTACAATCTTTACATAAAAGAAACAGTGTGCAGAGGGTTTGAGTCAGACATGCTGGTTCAAGACGAAGGTCATATTTCAAAGTCAAATGTTTTAGCCTCCATTTTGGTGCTCGCTCCATATCCTCTATAAGCAGGGAAGGGTTTTTGAGAAACTTGGCTATGATGTTAAAGTCATAAAGAAGATGTGCAGAGGGAGTGAGTCACTCACACTGGCTTAAGGTCAAGGTCACACTTAAAGGTCAATAGTTGAGCCTTCATTGTTTTTATTCCCCCGGTAGGGTGGCATATAGCAGTTGAACTGTCCGTCAGTCTGTGCGTCCGAAAACTTTAACATTGGCCATAACTTTTGCAATATTGAAGATAGCAACTTGTTTTTTGGCATGCATGTGTATTTCATGGAGCTGCACATTTTGAGTGGTGAAAGGTCAAGGTCATCCTTCAACGTCAAAGGTAAAAAAACACAATCCAAGGGAAGTAATAAGCTTTAAAAGGGAGATAATTTCTTTCAAAGCAGCCCAGTAGGGGGCATCGCGTTTCTGACAAATACATCTCTTGTTGTATATGCTTCATATCTCATTTATCCATCAAAGAATTTATATTCAGAAGATGCCTAGAAATCATAAGTCATTCACGCTGACACAAAATCAAGGTCACCACTTTAAGGTCAAAACAATCTTATGTTGTGAATATAGCTGTCTCTTGGACTGCCTTGTCAAATAAGGATTTCAACATTTGAATATTGGTCCATTGCACCGAAAACACGTTACATTGAATTTGAATAAAGATTGTTGTTATTCAATCAAAATGTTTGTTTAATATACATGACCGCCTTATATGAGCCACGCTCTGAGAAAAAGGGGTTTAATGCATGTGCGTAAAGTGTCGTCCCAGATTAGCCTGTGCAGTCCTCACAGGCTTATCAGGGACAAAACTTTCCGCTTTTTTGCAAAGAAGATACTTTCTTGAAACGAAAAATATCATAAAAGCGGAAAGTGTCATCCCTGCTTAGCCTATGAGGACATTTAACCCCCTTTTCACAGATCGCGACTCATATATTTTCAGCCTCAGTTGATAGTCAGCCAGAAAGTGTTGCAACCAAAACCAGGCTCCCGACAGAAGAGCCCATTACAAGGGTGGGCTGGCGGGGATGCCCCTGAAAAGGACTCCCCCGTCATTGAAGATAACTTCAAGGAGAAGACGCTACATGACAACGAGGAGGAGGCGAAATACGTGAAAGATGTTGAGGAAAACGCTGATGCAATAAGACCAGAGGATTCTCACGAAGATGTAGTGGAGAATGAAGATACCACGAGAAAGGAGGAGAGTGATGAACAAGGTGAAATCCCTCATGAACCAGCGTTTATAACGGACACTGAGGATGGGAATGGTATTGTCAAAGAAACTGATGATGAGGCTGAAGTGGCTGAGGATGGCGTCGAAAAGGGTACGACAGAAGACAATGGTGTTCAGAGAGATGATGCACTTTCAGTAGTGAGTGATAAAGACAAGATTGATATTAAGACAGAAGATTATTTAAAGTGATCTGACCACATGCACATGGTAATCACCTATATTCGTCAACTATATGTTGGCTGTAGAACATTTTGTTACCTACAAAGAGTGCAAAGAAGGTTGTTGTACATTTGTTTAGGATAAAAGAGATGATGTCGGGGAATGGGGTATTTATCCTTCCAGAGTATGTATTGACAGTGCATTAATGGTTTTGGTCAATCATGTTTATATTTTAGATTTATAATTTCTGGACAAAAAAACGCAGTAAAATTATATTTGCTAGAATACCGTATAGAAAGTAGATCTATCAGGTTTAAATATTTATGTAAAAGAAAGTATTAATCTTTAATCTTAATACTCTAAAAATAGTATTTACAATTTTTTAATTGTATAAAATTTTCAATTTAATGTTTAACAAATTCATTATATTTTGAATATAGTTCTAAGCTGAGTAAGCTTTTTATAAGTCTGAAAAAAAAATAATCTGTGATTACATATTTGGGCATTTTATTGTTAACCAAAACCTTACATAAAATATGGCATAATTGTATTGTTTACTAGACAACATAAAGCACACATCTTGGTTCCGGTACATTTATGGTTGGTAAGGGACCTTAGCATGTATGTAGGGTAACTCACATTTATTTAGCATTTTAGACTATTTTCTTTTCTTGGAAATAGGTGCAACCAGTTGATGCATTAGTATTGTCGTTCTTCATAAATGCGGTAATAATCACATATTTCAAATACTTTTATATAATCTACTGTTAGTGACATGTTATGAAAACGATGTTGTCATTATAAGTTTGATTTACAGGTTATTGTTTTCATATTCTTTTTATAGTACTTTGAACGTTGTTGTTTATTTTTACTGTGAACATTCTTGTTTATATTCCAGCATTGTTCCGTCGTGCCTTGTGATATCTGTGATACATTTTATATGCATATGCTCATCGATCATGTCTTTTCATGATTTTATTTTAGTTAACTTGTAAATAATGCCAACAATCATACATTGTAAGTTCATTGACATTTGTGGCGTGTTCTGACAAAACTGGGCAAAATGCTTGTGCGTAAATTGTCATCCCAGATTAGCCTGTGCAGTCCGCACAGGCTAATCAGGGACGACAATTTCCGCTTTTATGAAATTTTTCGTTTAAATGAAGTCTCTTCTTAGCAAAAATCCAACTTAGGCGGAAAGTGTCGTCCCTGATTAGCCTGTGCGGACTGCACAGGCTAATCTGGGATGACACTTTACGCACAAGCATTTTGCCCAGTTTTCTCAGAACACG